>BOPN01001775.1:86071-88571 GCA_017312705.2 Penaeus japonicus | reverse complement strand
TAAAGAGGCCCTGGGTGCATGTCTGATGCAACGGACTCCTGATGGTGTGCCCTATGCAGTCTCCTACTACTCAAGGAAATTCAGAGATGCAGAGAGGAGATATCCGGCGATCGATCAAGAAGCCCTAGCCGTAGTTGAGGGTGTAAGAGTTTTCGATCCTTATGTATATGGCAGGCCTTTCACCATATACACAGATCATCGCCCTCTCACCTTCGTTTTCCATCGTAAGACCAAGTCCCCACGGATGAGCCGGTATGCTCGCCAGAACAGTTATTATAACTTTAAGCTCCTCTACAAGAGGGAACTCGGGAGTAGTGTGCCTGACTTGCTGTCACGTGAAACGTTTCCACCCTCTCGCATGACTATCATGAACATTGCTGCTGTAGACCTTTCAACCATTGATTCTGCACAGGTGAGGGAGGAGCAGATGAAAGATGAACTGTGGAAAGATGTCATTTTACTGCTGGAAGAAAAGGCATTACCGAAGAGACGAATTCCTCTACCCATCGATGAGTTTGAGTTGAAGGATGGCTGCCTCTACCACATACGTCACCTTCCTGGCAAGCTTATTCATCAGCTGGTGATTCCCCAAGCTCTACGACAAGCTGCCCTGAAGCTTGCGCACTGGCCTCCCCTTGCTACTCATCCAGGTATTTACAGGACATATACAAACCTTCGTAATATGTTCTATTTCCCCAACATGTTACGTGAAGTACGTTCCTATGTTCAGACCTGCCAGGTATGTCAACGACGTCGTGGGGAACTGCAGCGGCGAGCACGCCTTCAAACTCCACAGTGACGTGACGTATCCGCTAGAAAAGGTGTCTGCCGATCTCCTCCACCTGCCTGACTCAGACATGGGGTATCGTTATGTCCTGAGCATCATTGATCACCACAGCAGATATTTACAGTTGATTCCTCTTGCTTCACGAGATGTTAACACGGTAACGAACGCATTCATAGAAGATTATGTTACGCTTTTTGGCCCTCCACGGCACCTCATCACTGATAATGGAGCCGAGTTCACAGGGATGCTCTTCCAGCGTGTCTGTACATGCTTTCCATCCGACTTGGGTTCACCATCGCCTATCATCCCCAGTCAAATGGGATGATCGAGAGAACGAATCGTGTGGTAAAAGATGCTTTGTACTCTCTCGTTGAAAATAAACCTGATTCTTGGCCATCTTTCTTACCGCAGGTACGTCTTGCCATTAATAGTGCTATCCATCGCAGCACAGGAGAGCAGCCATTGTACCTCCTGACTGGCCGCCATGGCCACTTCCCGGTTGGCATCACCAACGACACCGTGTTTGACGCCGAGGCTGATGTTGCTGAACGACTGCGTGTGGCCCGCCAGTGTGCAGTGGAAGCAACTCGGCACGCCAGGGAGAACTGGGCGCGGAACTACAATGCCAGAGTACGTCCAGCAAAGTTCAAGCCTGAAGTAGGGATGCTCGTCCTACGTCGGACCAGAGGGAATCGCGGACGTGGCCTGGCTGCAAAATGGGATGGGCCCTATCGAATTACCTGCAAGATCAACCCTGTGACATTTATCACTGTGCGTCCCTGGCGCAATTCTCCAGTCTACGAGGCTCACCATCAACCAGATGAAAGCTTATTACCCTCAAGTGAGCTTAGAGGTTTAGTGATGGCCCGCAGCTTCAGCAGGAAGATTCTGTCGACGCTGCTGGCATCACTGTCTTGAATTACCGCCCTTCTCAACACAGTCCTTCCCCATAGACAGTAGAAGAGCTTTTGGATAGTATCTACTGCTACAAGCATAAGGTGTTCGAGTCTTTCAGCTGTCGAGTTCCTGAGGGGAGTGCCTTCCGGCGTTGGCTTTATCCGGGGAGTGAGTTTCAGCGTTGGTTCCAGAGTCCTTCTTGATATGTATGGGAATCTTGTTCCTAGTTTTGATTGATTATGGTTCCCTAAATTTAGTGAACTTTTATCTTGCGTGTGTTCCACCATTTTATATTACGTTGTCTTTTTATTACTTAAGATATTATGTTCTGTTTTAGTATTCGTATTTAACATTTTGTAATAATTTTATTTGATGTTCTCATTTTTTTTCAATTATCTTAATCTTTTAACTTTCCACATAAGAGTTATTTCTAATATATATCTGGTGATCCTTCGGTTGCTCAAACCTTTCTGACACATGGCAGGTAGCCATTCAGTGCCTGATCCAGCCGAGCTCTCTCACACAGGTCCAGCTATGTGGTCGGACCTGTGGCTACCCAATGAGACCGCAATGACGAGATGACCTTCAGCAGCACCTTACAGCCCAGAACTGATGGACACTTGTGAGGGGGGGGGGGGGACCTACGGGTGCTCGCCCTCATCCTGACGTCGCCCCTTGCAGTGATGATGTCCATTCGGAGTTCGGCGCACCTCACCACTTGGAACGGTTCGGTCATGGACATCGCGTGGGATACAGCGACCTACACCACGACGTCAGGCCACGGCTGCGCTCCCTACTCAGGCTCGGGGAGGGATG
>BOPN01001775.1:76071-81071 GCA_017312705.2 Penaeus japonicus | reverse complement strand
CTTGGTGAGATCCTGGAAAAGATTGCTTATAAACTGTATGCTATTGTCAGTTTGAATAACCCGAAGAGGACCAAATAGGGTTACTCAATGATCCACAAAAGCACAGTGCACAGTAACAGCACTGATCTTCCTGAGTGGTACAATCTGCAAGTATCGTGAATGCTGGTCAATGATGGACAAGGCCCAGCGAACAGGAATTCTTGGCCGAAAGTCCATTATATCCATTGAAACTCGTTCCAATGGAAACTTAACTAGAGGTGTTTCTGCCATGGGGACCTTCTGTCTGTCACCTGGAGATTATCGGCAAATCTTGGAACATTCTACTTACTGGTGTACATGCGATGCTTTCAGGGCTGAATTCCTGAGAGTTTGCATAACAATCAATTGATAGGCAATTCTGTCTGGGAGGTGTTTCAGTCGATACAGAACGTCTTCTTTCAGTTCAAATCCAGCCAAGGAAAGTGGTAACTTCTTGGTTGGTAGGTTTCCACCTTGCAAATACCTGACGAGCTCTGCAAGCTGAGGATAAGCCTCCTGCTCTTCTGCAAGGTTTTCTGGTAAGAGCTCTTTTATAGTCAACTTTACAACCAGACGTGAAAGCAAATCTGGAATTTTGTTTGTAGGTCCTTTGTACCAGATAACAAAATCATAAAAAGACAAGTCATGAGCAAATCGAGTCATTCTGGGTGACTTTGTTCTCTTGCTGAAGATGTACACCAAGAGGGTGGTGGTCGGTATACACCGTGAATAGTCTTCTATAAAGATAAGAGTCAAAGGTTCGAACTCCTTCCACGACGGCTAGGGCCTCTCTAGGTCAATAGTCGGAGAGCGAGTCTCTGCATTATGAAGATTCCTACTGAAATAAGCAACCGTGTATGGAGTTTCAAAATTAGGTTTCCGCAGAAGAGGAGCAGATGTGAGCTTCTCCTTCAGGGTTTTGAAGGCCTTCTGTTGCTCTTGTCCCCATGTCCAAGCATGGTCTTTCTTCAGCAGCAGGTGTAATGGAGAAGCTAGATTTGCATATCCAGGGACTTGCTTCCTGAAGTATCCTGTTGCTCCCAAGAAACGTCAGACTTCTCTCATGGTTCGAGGTGGAGGTGTGTTAGAGACTACCAACACCATTTCTTTGTTTGGAGAAACTACATTGGCGGAAATGGTAAAACCCAGGAAGTCGATCGTTGTTGCTGCAAATTGACAATTCTCCATGTTAAGCTTTAGCCCCGCTTAAGAGAGCATCTGCAGCGTCTGCTCTAGATCCTGAAGATGCTAATCGTAGCTGTGGCTATAAATGATGACGTCATCTAGGTTGGCTAGTGTATGACGTCCCAATACTGAAGACAGGACGATGTTCATTGTCCTCTGAAATGTGGTTGAAGCTGTTGATAATCCGAACAGAAGACGGCGAAAATCAGAAAAGACCGTCTTTGGTCGGTCTGCTTCTTCCACTACCACACTCCTGTATACAACACGAGCATCTAAAGTGGTGAAGATATTCTTGGTACCCAGTTTATCTATAAGCTCATTTATAAGAGGCAGTGGATAAGTGTCGCCCTTTGTCACTGCGTTCATGCCCCGATAATCCACACGAAATCTGAGAGCTCCTCTCTTTATATGACTAGTACTGCAGGGCACCTCCAGGGTGATGTCGACTCCCCAATGACTCCTGAGCGTAACATGGAGTCACATTGTTCTCGGATGAAGTTTTTTGTTTGGGGTAATTGCCACTGCCGACTGCAGACAGGCTTGGCATATCCAGTGTTGGTATGATGCTTGATTCCAGGGATCATACTTAGAGCTTCCTCACCACCGTTCCTTTTAACAACAGAGCAATTCAGTCAGCTCATGGCGTTGGACAACATCAAGATTGCTGAGATATGTATGTACATAAATATGTATGAATATATATGTATATACAGTACTGGGAAAATTAACAGACAATGCTGGCCATTCAACTGATTTATTCACATTTTCATTGACAGAAGGAAATTTTTAGACAACAAATATGTTTTATTGTTTTTCCTTTATACATATATCATCTCAGTATATTGTGGGACCTCCTTTGGCTCTAATAACTGCTTCAACACGTCTTGGCATGCTTCTAATGTAGTCTTGTGCTTTGTTCCTGATATCTGGATTTCTGTGCCAAACCTCAATCAACCGCTTGATGAGCTGTACTCTGTTGGTACATTAAATTTTGCTGACTTCATCTTTTAAGTCTTTCCATAAACCTTCAATAGGATTCATATCTGGGCTATTTCCAGGCCAATCAAACAATTTGATGCTAAGATCTTTTAAATGACTAGAAACTCTTCTTGCTGTGTGACATGGGGCCCTGTCATGCATGAATATTCCGTTATTGTCAGGAAACCATTCACGAAATTGGGGTACCAGGCGTTTATTTATTATCTTAAGGCATCCGTCTTGATTCAGAGGGCCATCCACGATCTCTAAACGACCTGTACCTTGTGCAGATATGATGGACCAAATCATGACTTTGGAAGGAAATTGACTGCAGTCTTCTGACCTTCTGTCCTCCTCACGAATTTTCGCCTATCACTCAGTATTTCCATCAATGATTCATCAAAGAAACATACCTGGATGCAAACAAAACAAATTAATTGATTTTTTTTCACTCAAACTTAAATTACAGCTTTGTAAACCCCGGTCTTCAAGTGGGTTTCATCAAACATGAATTGGAACAAAGACATTTTTTACAATTTAGATGCAGCATCTTGAATCAAACATGAAATATTCGCTATTTTGAGAAATTGTTAGTTTGATTAATTTGTGTAGAAAAACAACGAATTCAGCAAAATTCAATGCATATTTACCATATTCCCAGTCATCAGATGTCCAGTGGCCCTTGGCCCAAGCCAGCCTTTTCTTCCTCATGGCCTCGGTTAGTCTTGGCACTCTAGTTGGCCTACAGGCACGGTAACCCAGCTTATTAAGCTTTTTTCTAACAGCTGAGGGTGTACATAGTACATTATAGTCCACTAAGTCAGCTGCTAGTTGTCTTGACGACTTTGAACCGTCTTTTCTTACCATATCAACGAGAATTCTCTCCTGTCTTGGGGTGGTACAGGATTTCCTTCCACACTTTCCAACACGTTTTGGCTCGTAATTTTCGAAATTTTCAATCTTCCTTTTCACTCTGTACACACTAGATAATGATACACCATATTTATGAGTGATTTCTTTACAGTCGAGGGATGTTTCTTTTAGATAAATTTCGATTGCTGAAAAATCAGCCTGACTCAAGTCTTTTCCTCTGCCCATGATGCTTCAACAGGTTATCCTTAATGACTTCTACGACTAATTATGGGTCAATTGATACTGGGACGTTGACACACACATTAGGTAATATAAACAATGATTAGTAACCGAAAACTGGAATTCTAGGAACGTGGATATATGTGGAAATGGTTTAAGAACACAAGGCTGAGGGCGAGGTAATTTTGTGTGGAGATGAGTAACAATCCAAAAACATGATTCTTATCATTTAAAAATAATATAATCATTATATAATCAATTATTTTATGTAGATTAAAGATTTCTCTGCATTATTACAAAAATAGGCAATGTAAGTAATATATTTGTGAAGATATGAGGTGTTAAAGATAAAAAAGTGAAGAATCCCAAAATTGTTCATTAATTTTCCCAGTACTGTGCATATATATATATATATATATATATATATATATATATATATATATATATATATATATATATATATATATATATATATATATAAAATATATATATATATATATATATATATATATATATATATATATATATATATACAATATATATATATATATATATATATATACAATATATATATATATATATATATATATATATATATATATATATATACACATATATATATATATATATATATATATACAATATATATATATATATATATATATATATATATATATATATATATATAGATATATATATATATATATATATATATATATACAATATATATATATATATCTATATATATATATATATATATATATATATATATATATATATATATATACAATATATATATATATATACATATATATATATAATTAAGTAAAGAAAATTCAATAAAAGTGAAAGCACCAATTTAAATGTTGAATCAGGCTCGATTATATAGTCATCTTGAGTAATATATTGCCACCCATAATTTCCTCCTCATGATCTTCAGACTACAATGCGCAGTAAACCCAAAACGAAAAAAAAAAAAAATCATGAAAAATAAAAGAGAGGGGATAGAGCAACCCTATCTGGGGTATTTCCTTCTGTTCGTGGAAGGTCAAGCAATTTGAACCCAAGTCTCCCAAGGAAGTTTAAATCAAGGTGTGAATCTTGCGTATTTTAAGATGACTTTATACGTATTTGTTGGCAAAAATACTCTTATAACCCCTCTCTTGCTGTGTGATAATTAGTTATAATTCATAGAAGACGAAATGTAAAATATGTGGAGGGTGTAAAAATTCTTATAAATGTTAATCTTAAAAAGAAAACGTCGAGCTATAACTAAATTAGAATTAAAATACCAGAATCTTCAGATTAGATAATTCTTTAAACCGGTGCTCCATCAGTGGACTTAGAATTAGAGGTAAGGTTCTTGGAAAAATAGGTATTCATAATTAGGAAAGACTGAGCAATTAAAAGTATATAAAAAGACCAAAAATTCAGGCATTTTCAACATATATCACCAGTTCTGGGAGCATCTGAGGCTTCAGGGCATAATACAATAGCAGCTCCTCTTCATAACAGCTTTTAGTGGGCACTGGATATACCGTAGTGTCTTCGTCTCGCGCACAAGAAGGGAATAGTCGCTTGGAAGTCAAATGCAGATTTAGAAATCCGTAGACTTTAAACTACCGTAAGATTAAAATAAAGAAAAAAAATATAGAAATATAGATTTTTCAGGGATATTCACAACATTACCATCATCTTTATTATTGCCAATACTACCGTTATCATCA
>BOPN01001775.1:71071-73571 GCA_017312705.2 Penaeus japonicus | reverse complement strand
TTCTTTGCATGATTTATTGTTGCAGAATTAGAATTATGCATTCACGTACTTACAGAATTAAGAAATATATCAAAATGATAAAGTAGATAGCATTATCAGAATTTTTAGTATTATTTTCATTATGAGTATGATCATATAATTACGAATATGATCATATAATCATAAGTATGATCATATCGTTATGATTATCGTTCCTATAATTAGAATTATCTGCTCGATTTATTTTTTGATTAATGATCTATAAAAGAAAAGTGATAGTGATCATAATTATCATTTTATTTTTAATGCCGCATCAACAACAATAATGATAAAAATCATTATTATAAATGACCACAGCAATCATAGTGACAGCAGTATGTCTTTCAAAAATATTGTTAGTACTACGAATAAACATGATTTTCAAGATGAAAGGAGTATTATGTTACTAACGCTAATGACAAAAAGATGATAATTAACTTTCGTGGTCATGTATATATTCATTCCTATACATATATTCCTATATATATTACTTTTTTATTATCAGTTATTATCATTCTTAGCGGTATTATTATTAGCATTATCAGTCTACATCCCCGAGAGGCCGACCTGCTTCATGTCAGCCAAATGATGTAAGCAAAATAAATACATACATGTTTTTTATCCAATGGGGAGAGCTTCAACCACGAGAAATCTCTGCATCAGAGCCCTCATAAAGTGCGCACATGCATTAGCTTACAGAGAATTATGGCCAGCCGTACCTTTCATTCTGAGGGTCAACCATAGACGGGCCACACGGCCAGGGACTGAAAAAGTCTCTGTGTGATTTGACAAAGTGCAGACTCTACCTAAACATTTGTGTATAACTTTAAGCTTTTTATATATCAGCTATTGTTTTTAATGGTGGATGCTGTATGCGTTTTTTTTCTCTCTCTCTTTCATTTAGAGATTATTTGTAATTCTGATTCACAGTGAAAAGTAATGACAAAGAAGCAGCTGAAATTGTATCCATATCACAGCAAAAGTAGTAGCAAAATCCAGAGAAAAAAAAGAGAAAAAAAAACATGGCTATTCAGATTATTTATTCAAAGCATAAACTTCTGAGCAAATTAAAGGATATTACTTACTTATTGATTATTCCAGACAGACATGAGGATGTCTGTGACCATGAAATTTTTCATAATCCTTCAATTTCTTACAGTAGGATTACCTTTTTTTTGTTTTTCAAGTTACCTCCGTAATGTGACGTACTGGTTTGTAATGGGCAAGAATTTTATAAATAATTAGAAGCTCTTATTTAATTGATTACTTTCTGATAATTATATGTCATATTTCCTTTTTAAGATAAAGCAAAAGGAAGAAGAAGAAGCAAGACGTAAGTACACTTTCGCATGAGATTATCTGGCCTATATCTCTCAAGGATTAACTTAGACTCAAATGCAGTATTTGATTAATATCGAGCTACTAGAGTCGATAGACGATATTATATACTGATATAAAGATCCAAGACTAGCTAATGCTACAGGTATAAACATTGCAAAAATAATTACCTTAGTTTTTGCAAGAGCCTGCAGTCTTATCACAGCATTAACACGCGCAGATAAATAAGTCATGTAAAAATGTACTGAATTGGGATTTGTCTTACGTCTGCAAGTTCTACTTCCATGTTCATGTTCTTTGGACTAGTCAGGCTTTTCTTTTTTTCTTTGTTCTTTCTCTCTTTATATATATATATATATATATATATATATATATATATATATATATATATATATATATATATGTCTTTATCTAGTTATGCTTCCATCTCTCCTTCATCCCTCTCCTTCTTCCATTCTCTTGATATCGTCTCCCTTTACCACTCTCTCAATATGTTTTTGTCTCCCTCGTTAATTCATTGTGGTAGTGAAGTTCCAGTCAATAACGGATCGTTGCTTTATACATCGGTTAGGATTTACAACTTAGGATTTGCGACTGTCGGTCTGAACCGCGACCAGTCTTGCTGTATCACACAGCGGTTGTGAAGTCTTTCGTCTAGTGTCGTGGAAAGGGTTATTGTATTGTTATGTTTCATTATAGGGTTATTTTAAGACTCATCGTAATGGCGTAGATGTTATACTTCACTGCATCTCATCTATTTTGTTGAACATGCGTCGAGTGAATTGGAATATTTCTGGTGTACATTAGTTTGTGTGATACGAGCGTATAACATTGATTTTCTTTAATCAGTGGACAGCCATATTTTATCCTATATTCATTATTAATTCAAATACAGAAAAATACCGTCACTCCCTCACCACCCGACCACGTTTCTCCCGAAATAGCCCAATATATTGTGCTATCGATATGGCAAAAAGAATGAGACAGAAATAAGACGAAACAGTAATTACTGATACGATAAGGGACAGAACGATCTATCACTGGCAGAGCAACGTCTAATAACACGCATTGGTGAATGGACGGTCACATGCAAGCTTATAGTGACTGGTCTTTTTTTCTTTTTTTTCTTTTTTTAGCTTTGACT
>BOPN01001775.1:58703-60971 GCA_017312705.2 Penaeus japonicus | reverse complement strand
GTATACATGTACATAATGTACATATATATATATATATATATCATGTTTGTGTGTGTGTGTGTGCACATTTATATTTATCATATATTATATTATATTATATAGAGTGTTTAAGCTTACGCCAATCTCTAAACCAGCTGGAAGCCATCAGAGAGAGAAGGTCTCGCCTGGAGGCCCTCACCGCCTCCCTCCGCCTCCCCCCACTCCTGCCAAGCTCAGGGGAACGGAGACAGTCCACCCCCAGCGCCTCCTCCGCGCTACAGCAAGTCAAACCTCGTCGGAGGCTCAAGACCGAGCGACCTCCGACCTCAACCCAAGGTCCTGCTAATTCAGGGAAGCAGATAGCCTCGGAGGCGAAACTGCCCGCTCTCTCCCTCCCTCCTATGACGTGAGTGCTTTGCTCCTCGAGTATGCAATATGAGTTTGATATTGCAATTCATGTGTGCTGCTCGCTGTATATGCACGCACGAATGTCACGAGTTAGATTACGTTTTTTTTTATCAACTCTATATATTCTTCTGTTCTATTATAGTTTTCATTTTGTTTTTTTTTTATTATTTTTTTTCTCTGTGATTATTTTCTTTATTTGTATTCTATTTATTATTTTTTTTCTCTGTGATTATTTTCTTTATTTGTATTCTATTTATTATCATTTTCCTTCCCCTTCTTCTTCTTCTTCTTTTCTTTCTTCTGCTCCCGTTACTTCCTTATCTTATTCTTCGATCTTATTTTTTCTTCTCCTGCTGTACCATCCATCTTCTTCATTTCCTTCTACTATTTTTCTGTTGTTTTTTTTCTCTCTTTTCTTTTCTTGTCACCGTCTACGTTCCTTCTTCCTGTTCTATTTCTTCTTCCTTTGTCATGACTTCGAATCCTCAAATTGCAACTACCTTTTAGATCCTCAATTGGACCGGTTCTGTGAGCTGTTTTTTGTCTGCAGTAAAATATCATACAGCAACTCTCTTTTTTCACTAATAATTGCTTCTTTGTTCTTTCCTTTCTGCTTTCACATTTAGTATTTATCTACAGAGTTTTCAATATCTATAAAAGAGAAAAAGGAAGCAATGGTTTATTTGTTTACTTACTAATCTATTTTATTATTATCATCACACTATCAACAGAACTATATATAATTATGTGATTATACTATTATTGATGATGATGATCATTATGATATAGGAATGATTACAATTACAATCATGATACTGGTAATTACTTCTGTTATCATTATTTTGTTATCATTGTTATTATTACTACTAGTAGTAGTAATAGAAGTAGTAATATCACTATCCTTATCATAATTACTATTATCATCACATTTGTTTTTATCATTATTGTTGTCAATACAATTCATGACAATAATGATATCATCATTATTATCTTTTTAACAATCACCATTATTATTATCACTATTATTATTTTTGCTATTACTATCATTGTTGTATATATTATTATCATTATCATAATTATCAGTGTTATTTTTATTATCATTATAGCAATTATCATTTTTGTTATTACTATTACCATTATAATTATCATTATTACCATTATTATCATCATGATTGTTATCACCACTATCATTATTATTATTGTTGTTATTGTTATCATTATGATGATCATCATCAATACTATCATTACTTTTATGATTATCATTATCAATTCTACTACTTTTGAAATCATTATTGTTTTAATTGTTGACATTATTATCATCATCATCATCATTAATGATATCATTATTATACTTTTTATTACTGACATTATCATCATAGTGTTATAAGCATCATTATTCTAGTTAGTTTCGTATATCATTCTTTTTCTGATTATCATTAATGTTACCATCATTTTATTGTCATTGTCATTGTAATTATTATTACTTTTTGTAATCATGATAATAAAGCTGAAAAAGAAAATTATTATTCTGATCAGTTTAACTTAACTTTCTTAACGGTAGTAATGTAATAATAATGATGATAGTAATACCGATTATAACAAAGTAAATATCAAATGGGATGAGGATAATGATTATGGTAATAGAAATGATAATGATAATAAAGATAACAATGATAACAAAAATAACAATAATGATAATCAGAAAAAAATATAATGATAGTGATAAAGATAACAACAATAACAATGATGATAATTAGACTGATGGCGATAATGATAATAATAATGATGATGATAACGATAAGATAATATAGACGATTATAAAAAAAAATTATAATACCGTTAGTTAAAAAAAAAAAAAAATGTAGTAGTAAGAATCTTGAT
>BOPN01001774.1:226139-231139 GCA_017312705.2 Penaeus japonicus | reverse complement strand
TATAAATAAATATATATATATATATATATATACACATTTATAAACACATATATAAGTGTGTGTGTAGATGGACAGACAGATAGATAGATTGATAGATCAGATAGAGGGGGGAAGAGAATATACGGTACTTTGAAAGGAAATATAAAGGTATTCAATCATATTTCTATATCTATATAACCATGAGGAAAAATGGTTTTGCAGAGATTCTCATTCAAACGAAAATTCTTGTAGGCCAAAAAACTAGCCCTGATCGAGGGCTGCTCAGCCGCCGTCCGTATATAATGGTCGGCATGCGAGGGACACTCACTGTTCCCACTGACAACACAGCCACTATGAACACTAAGGTGAGCTCCTGTGTGGTGCTTGTGTCTTGAACTAGAGCTTTGGATTTCGAGAAGACTCAGAACATCATAAGAAAACTCAATTTAAGAACTAATGGAGTGTAATTTTCTTGTGAAAGCTTTTTACCAAAAAGTAGACCTTTTGATCTGTAATCCAGTAAATACATGTATCAATTTTTAGTTAGTTTCAAGTGTAACAAAAAAAAAATCATATCAAAAGCAAAATGTATAGATAGATCAATAATTAAGAAAATAACCAAATAGAAATTCTTTTTTACAAAATACATTTTACTCAAATTTCTTTCTCTGTTGCAGATCATCCTCGTCCTGGCCTTCGCTGCCGTCGCAGCCGCCGACAAACCGAGCTTCTCCTACGGCGCCCCCAGGGTGAGGCTCCCTTTGCAAATTTTCTATAATGTTTAGTAGAACAAGCATTCATTTTGACAGTGCTTTAACATTGATTTGAACTTGTAATGTAAGGCTACATACACCACATACAAGAAGTGTATATACAGTAAGTTAATAACATGCGTACTAACATGGCAGAAACTGGCATTGTATATCGTTTCACTTAACACCACAAATAAAACCAGTAAATAAACTAAACTTACTAAACAAATTATTTGGCCCTTTCACAGGTAGCATCAAGGGAATCCTTCGAGTCCTTCGAATCCACTGAAGCCAAGTACGACTTCAACTGGGCCGTCAATCACGACGATTCCGACAACGACTTCGGCCACCAGGAGGCTCGTGATAACGACAACACTCAGGGATCCTACTACGTGCACCTTCCCGACGGTCGTCTGCAGAAGGTCACCTACTACGTCGATGGAGACTCAGGCTACGTAGCCGATGTCAGCTACGAGGGTGAGGCTCGTTATGACTCAGTTGAATCCAGGGAATCTCCCAGACCCGTCTACTCAGCCCCAAGACCCGTCTACTCAGCCCCCAGACCCGTATCCCCTGACTCACGTGGGTATAGAAGCCTGCACCCATCCCATTCAGGCCTCGTCACTTCGACTCCCGTGAATCCCTCGAACATCACAGCTTCGAATCCTTCCACTCGGATGAGGATGTCCGCAGACACTTTGGTTAAAGGACCACATGCAAGAAATGACGGAAATTTCAAAAGCTGCGAATGTATTTATTAGAATGAATGAGTCAAATAAATGTCAATAAGCAAATGAAAACTTTTTATTGAATCGTTTTCCTATAGGATTTAACATGATTCTTCATTATTACTATTACCCATCAATGGATTAAAAGGGAACGATGAACCCATAACATAAAGAAAATGATCACTCACACAGCAACTCATTAAATTCTAATAGGATTCATAAATAGACTTGCACATCACTCAAACATTTAACTAAGGTTTAGAAAGAACCTACTGCTCAGAAGTACCTACAGAAAATCACGGGACCAGAATGCGCATCTGGTGTGGAAAAACGACAGGACTCAGATCACCAAAGTAAAATCGACAGACATTGTTTACATTTTTCGATTCTGGAAGATTTGAATCAATGTTCAAAAATAGTTTCATAGATGTTGAAAAAGGAGATACTGGAATGGATTTTGTCTAAAGAGTCCTTAAAAAAAATGTGTTCAAAGTCGCATCTAAGATAAATTGGGTGCGTTATGTAGGGTTTATATCACTCGTCAGTAGGTCTATGTCCCGGAAAAGATTAACATTACATATATATTGTAGTAAATGGTCCTGTAAATGAGTTTCTGTTCATAGAGACCATTATAATAAACATTTTTTCATCATATCCTTTGCATCTTCTCATCAAGCGATGATTCTAGTCACATGTGGTATCGTGTCTATATTATGGTGCTCTTTTGATACTCCTAATAAAATATTTTGAGCAGGAATGAGAACGATAACAATACATAGGATAATGATGATACCGATAACAACAAATACATGAATGACAAAGGAGTAGTTAAGAGTAAAAATCAGTTTTGTGTGTAGCGTTCATAGATTTGCATATCATAGAAAATGTTAAAACCGCAAACAAAAAATTGCTAACAACATGGATGTTACAACATGAAAATCAGTGCAAAGGATTTACTACGCAATAACAAAAGACACTATAATTATATTTCAGGAAAGAAAAAAGAAATAAAAAAACTAATTTGCTGTTACAACATACATACGAATTTACTGTTACTGTGGTCTAGAATAACGGTTTTTTTTTTCTAACAAATTAACTACTATTGCTCTAGTACTATTATCCATACTACATCAATATATATTCAGACACGAAGACCACAGTGAAGTACCAGTAAAATGTCACAACTACAGGGACTACCCTGAAATCTGTAGGTCAATAGACGTGGCCATGCCCTTGCCTCCGTTCTGCCAGGGGTACGTCTATGAGCGGGTGACCTGATCTTTTGCAACATATGATGTAGTTGCACCTATTTTTACTATTTATCACTGTCTCTCTCTCCCGGCTCTTTGCATGTGTTTTAATGTACATATTTATGAAAAAGAAAAGAAAACAAAAGAAAAAAAAAAATGTGTATATATATATATATATATATATATATATATATATATATATATATATATATATATATATATATATATATATATATATATATATGTATAATCCTGTGAGTGTGTGTACACGTTATATGCATACACAAAAACACACACACACATATATAATATATATAATATATATATATATATATATATATATATATATATATATATATATATATATATATACATATATATATACATATGTATATGTATATATATATATATATATATATATATATATATATATATTTATATATATATATACATATATATATATATATATATATATATATTAATATATATATATATATATATATATATATATATATATTTATATATATATATATATATATATATATATATATATATATATATATATATATATATATATATGTGTGTGTGTGTGTATGTGTGTGTGTGTGTGTGTGTGTGTATGTATATATATGTATATATATATATATATATATATATATATATATATATATATATATATATATATATATATATATATATATATATATATATATACATATATATGTATATATATGTATATATATATATATATATATATATATATATATATGTGTGTGTGTGTGTGTGTGTGTGTGTGTGTGTGTGTGTGTGTGTGTGTGTGTGAATTAGTGTATTTATTAATCTATTTATTTACATCCGTGTGTGTGCACCTTTATATTTCGTACGGTTATGTCACACCATACACAATAAAAGAAACTAATGCTACATGATATACATCATAGAATTAAGTAACTGGCTCATACTGCAGCATACGTCAGCGCAGGCTATTGCATTTCAAAATATTTTTTTCCTTCTCGCTTAAACAAAAATTCTTGTAGGCCACAAAAACTGGCCCTGATCGAGGGCTCCTCAGCCGCCGTCCGTATATAATGGTCGGCTTGCGAGGGACACTCACTGTTCCCACTGACAACACAGCCACTATGAACACTAAGGTGAGCTCCTGTGAGGTGCTTGTGTCTTGAACTAGAGCTTTGGATTTCAAGAAGATTCAGGACATCTGAAGAAAACTCAAATTAAGAACTAATAGAGTGTAATTTTCTTGTGAAAGCTTTTTACCTTTTGATCTGTAATCCAGTAAATACATGTATCATTTTTTATTTAGTTTCAAGTGTAACAAAAAAAAAAATCATATCAAAAGCAAAATGTATAGACAGATCAATAATTAAGTAAATAACCAATAGAAATTCTTTTTCACAGAATATGTTTTACTCAAATTTCTTTCTCTGTTGCAGATCATCCTCGTCCTGGCCTTCGCTGCCGTCGCAGCCGCCGACAAACCGAGCTTCTCCTACGGCGCCCCCAGGGTGAGGCTCCTTTTCCAACTTTGCTTTAAATGTTTATTAGAAAAAGCATTCTTTTTACAGTGCTTTAACATTGATTTGAACTCATAATGTAAGTCTACAAACACATTTCATGCAAAAAGTGTATATAAGTTCAAACTCATGAAGATACATTCACTTCAAATATGCACATACATAGACACAAGTGTGTCTGTGTGTATATTTTACGGTTAATAGCATATGCACTAACATGATAGGTATTGTCAATGTGTATTGTTTCACTAACACCACAGATAAAATAAATAAATAAACTAAACTTACTATACAAATTATTTGGCCATTTCACAGGTAGCATCAAGGGAATCCTTCGAGTCCTTCGAATCCACTGAAGCCAAGTACGACTTCAACTGGGCCGTCAAGCACGACGATTCCGACAACGACTTCGGCCACCAGGAGGCTCGTGATAACGACAACACTCAGGGATCCTACTACGTGCACCTTCCCGACGGTCGTCTGCAGAAGGTCACCTGCTGCGTCGATGGGGCTCAGGCTACGTAGCCGATGTCCTTCCCCGAGGGGTGAGATGGTATGACTCAGTTGAATCCAGGGAATCTCCCAGACCCGTCTACTCAGCCCCAAGACCCGTCTACTCAGCCCCCAGACTTGTACCCCTGACTCATGAATTCCATTCGAGAGGCCACCCATCCCACTCAGGCCTCGCCACTTCAGACTCCCGTGAATCCCTCGAACATCACAGCTTCGAGTCCTTCCACTCGGATGAGGATGTCCGCA
>BOPN01001774.1:216139-221139 GCA_017312705.2 Penaeus japonicus | reverse complement strand
TGGGTGAGGGTGCGATTTCTATGTATAAAATGTTTTGACTCGTGTATGAACGTGTGTTTGTATTTGGTGATAAGGTATATATTTGCCCGGACACACACACACATACACACACATATATATGTGTGTGTGTGTGTCTGTATATGTCTGTGTGTGTATGAATAATAAAATGTAATACAAATAAATATTCACATATATATGTATGTGTATGTGATTAAATTTACACACACACACACACACACATATGTGTATATGTATGTGTGTGTGTGTATGTGTGTGTGTTTGTGTGTGTGTGTGTGTGTGTGTGTGTGTGTGTGTGTGTGTAAATATGTATATATATATATTCGTGTATATACATAAACATGACTAAATATGTATTTGAATATATATATATATATATATATATATATATATATATATATACATATTTATTTATTTATTTATATATATATGTACATTTATTTATTTATTTATTTATTTATTTATTCATATATATATATATATATATATATATATATATATATATATATATATATATATATAGAGAGAGAGAGAGAGAGAGAGAGAGAGAGAGAGAGAGAGAGAGAGAGATTGTCACTGGCTATGAGGAATGTGTAGCAAAGGGCTTAACACACAGACACGCGTTCATACATACCTGTGTGCTTTTTTATACTGTATATGTGGTTATATTAGATCATACATATACTAAAGAACTAACTCCGACTGGAATATACCGGCATGATATCTGTCTTGCATAAGATTTCTTCCTTACAAGCATGAAGAAAATTCATTGAAAAAAATGTAGCGCACAAAAACTAGGTCTGATCCTAAGCCGGGGGTATATAATGGCGCGCAAGTGAGGAGAAGTCAGTTCCGACTGACAATATTGCCAACATGAACGCTAAGGTGAGCTCTCGAACTTTGGTTGTGAATCATGTCTTAAGAGATTTGGTATATATAGTAATACAAAAAGGATATAATACTTCTCTTCACTATCATCAATTAACAAGAATAATAACCATATTTAGCTTATGGGAAGATTCTAGTACCAGTTTTAATTCGTTCTTATTCTTTCGTTAAATACACAATTCTTACACATACTTATTGACCTTTACTAAAGGAACCATATATTTCTGTTTATAAACCCAGATCCTCGTCGTCCTGGCCTTCGCTGTCGTCGCAGCCGCCGACAAACCGAGCTTCTCCTACGGCGCCCCCAGGGTAAGCCTCTATATTCATATTTTTATCATTAGAGCATGAATAAATACATACATACAACCCAAAACATACACACACCTATATATAAACACACACACGTATTCATATATATAGGGAATTCTTGTGCATGTACGTTCACACAGGCAAATATGTTTTTGTGTGTGGGTGTGTACACATGAATGTGTTCAGAAGGGTCGATAGACAAGGAGACAGAAATACGTACATATCCATACAATAACTATTAAAGATTATATACATAAACATGTGTGTCTTAGTCCGTAAACTTATGTTCATATAGAAAATTGTATACAAAAAGGGATATTCAATGATATGTTACAGTACTTTAATACTTTAATTCATTCGGCAGCGAACCCAAATTTATCCAGGAAAATTTACATTTTTGTCACTATACAGGTAGCATCAAGGGAATCCTTCGAATCCTTCGAATCCACTGAAGCCAAGTACGACTTCAATTGGGCCGTCAATCACGACGATTCCGACAACGACTTCGGCCACCAGGAGGCTCGTGATAACGACAACACTCAGGGATCCTACTACGTGCACCTTCCCGACGGTCGTCTGCAGAAGGTCACCTACTACGTCGATGGAGACTCAGGCTACGTAGCCGATGTCAGCTACGAGGGTCAGGCTCGTTATGACTCCGTTGAATCCAGGGAATCTCCCAGACCCGTCTACTCAGCCCCAAGACCCGTCTACTCAGCCCCCAGACCCCGTATCCCTGACTCACGTGAGTCATTCGAGAGGCCTGCACCCATCCCACTCAGGCCTCGCCACTTCGACTCCCGTGAATCCCTCGAACATCACAGCTTCGAGTCCTTCCACTCGGATGAGGATGTCCGCAGACACTTTGGTTGAAGAACCACATGCAAGAAATGACGGAAATTTCAAAAGCTGCGAAAGTATTTATTAGAATGAATGAGTCAAATAAATGTCAATAAGCAAATGAAAACTTTTTATTGAATCGATTTCCTATAGGATTTAACATGATTCTTCATTATTACTATTACTCATCAATGGGTTAAAAGGGTATGATGAACCCACAAAATAAAGAAAATGATCACTCACACAGCAACTCATTAAATTCTAATAGGATTGATATATAGAACTGCACATCACTCAAACATTTAACTATGGCTTAGAAAGAACCTACTTAATAGCATACTGCTCAGAAGTACCTACAGAAAATAATGCAGCCGGAATTTGCATCCAATGTGGAAAAAACGACAGGTCTCATATTACCAACGTCAAAACGAAAGACATTGTTTACAATTTTCGATCCTGGAAAATGGTATTAAATTAATGATCTAACAAATAGTTCCATAGATTTTGAAAAATAAATACTGGAATAGATTTTGTCAGAGTCCTAAAAAAGTGTGTTCAGAGTCGTATCCAAAATAAATTGGGTTTGTTTGTTATATAATTCTTCAGTAGGTCTAAATCCCGGTAAAGATCAAAAATTTATATATATATATATATATATATTTATATATATATATATATATATATATATATATATATATATATATATATATATAATATATATATATACATATATATGTATGTATGTATATATATAAATATATATATATATATATATATATATATATATACATATATATGTATGTATGTATATATATATATATATATATATTGTAATAAATGGTCCTGTAAATGAGTTTCTGTTCATGGAGACCATTATTATAAACATATATTTTTATCAGATCTTTGCGATGATTCTAGTCACATGTGCTATCGTGTCTATATCATGATGCTCTTTTGATACTACTAATAAAATATTTTGAGCAGGAATGAAAACGATAACAATGGATATGATAATATTGATAAAATTAAGCATGATACCGATAACAATAATTGCATGACTGACAAAGGAGTAGAGAAGAATAAATATCAGTCTTATATGTAGCCATCATAAATTTGCAGATCGGAGAAAATGTTGAAGCCGCAAACAAAAAATTGCTAACAACATGGATTTTACAACATGAATGTAAGAACAAAGGATTTACTATGCAAGAACAAAAGACACTATTATTATATTTCAGGAAAGAAAAAAAGAAAGAAAGAAAAAAACTTATTTGCTGTTACAACATACATAAGAATTTACTGTTATTGTGGTCTAGAATAACGGATTTTTTTCTAACAAATTAACTACCATTGTTCTAGTACTATTATCCATACTGCATCAATATATATTCAAACACGAAGACCATAGTGAAGTACCAGCCAAATGTCACATCTACAGGGACTACCCTGAAACGTGTAGGTCAATTGACGTGGCCATGCCCTTGCCTCCGCTCTGCTAGGGGTACGTCTATGAGCGGGTGACCTGATCTTTTGCAACATATGATGAAGTTGCACCTATTTTTACTGTTTATCACTGTCTCTCTGCCTCTCTCTCTCCGGCTCTTTGCATGTATTTTAATTACATATTTATGAAAAAGAGAAAAGAAAACAAAATAAAGAAAAAAATATGTATATATATATATATATATATATATATATATATATATATATATATATATATATATGAATTAGTGTATTTATAAATCTATTTATTTACATCCGTGTGTGTGTGCACCTTTATATTTCGTACGGTTATGTTACACCATACACAATAAAAGAAACTAATGCTACATGATATACATCATAGAATTAATCAACTGGCTCATGATGAAACATACGTCATCGCAGTCTACTCCATTTCAAAAGATTTTATCCTTCTTGCTCAAACGAAAATTCTTGTAGGCCACAAAAACTGGCCCTGATCGAGGGCTCCTCAGCCGCCGTCCGTATATAATGGTCGGCATGCGAGGGACACTCACTGTTCCCACTGACAACACAGCCACTATGAACACTAAGGTGAGCTCCTGTGTGGTGCTTGTGTCTTGAACTAGAGCTTTGGATTTCAAGAAGACTCAGAACATCATAAGAAAACTCAATTTAAGAACTAATGGAGTGTAATTTTCTTGTGAATGCTTTTTACCTTTTGATCTGTAATCCAGTAAATATATTGATTCTGAGTTGGTTTCAAGTGTAACATTAACCTATACTAAAAGCAAAATTGGTAGATAACTAAATTATTAAATAGAACATTAATATATATACCTTTTTCGTTGCACAAAATACTCACTTCACTGTTCACTCAAACTTTGCTCTCTGTTGCAGATCATCCTCGTCCTGGCCTTCGCTGCCGTCGCAGCCGCCGACAAACCGAGCTTCTCCTACGGCGCCCCCAGGGTGAGGCTCTATTTGCAACATTTAAATGTTTAGTCGAAAAAGCATTCATTTTTACAGTGCTTTTACATTGATTTGAACTTATAATGTAAGTCTACATACACACCCCATACAAGAAGTGTATATAAGCTCAAACTAATGAATATACATACATTCACTTCAAACACGGACATACATAGACACTCAAAAGTATATGTATGTGTGTGTTGTACGCTTAATAACACGCGCACTAACATGGCAGAAATTGTCACTGTATATCGTTTCACTTAACACCACAAATAACACCAGTAAATAAACTAAACTTACTATACAAATTATTGGGCCATTTCACAGGTAGCATCAAGGGAATCCTTCGAATCCTTCGAGTCCACTGAAGCCAAGTACGACTTCAATTGGGCCGTCAAACACGACGATTCCAACAACGACTTCGGCCACCAGGAGGCTCGTGATAACGACAACACTCAGGGATCCTACTACGTGCACCTTCCCGACGGTCGTCTGCAGAAGGTCAC
>BOPN01001774.1:203639-211139 GCA_017312705.2 Penaeus japonicus | reverse complement strand
ACTTTGTAGCATGTGATACAGATAGACTTTTGTAAGCTGGTATCTTTAGGAATTTGTATGCCATGGGAACCTGTGTGATGATTTTGTTATTGCAAACATTTGTGTGTGGGTGAGGGTGCGATTTCAATGTATAAAATGTTTTGACTCGTGTATGAACGTGTGTTTGTATTTGGTGATAGGGTATATATTTGCCCGGATACATATTCTCTCTCTCTCTCTCTCTCTCTCTCTCTCTCTATATATATATATATATATATATATATATATATATATATATATATATATATATAAATATATATATATATATATATATATATATATATATATATATATATATATACATATATATATATATATATATATATATATATATTCACATACATATTTATTCATGCATATGTACATACACGAATATATATACATATTTACACACACATACACACACACACACACATATACACATATATGTGTGTGTGTGTGTGTGTGTGTGTGTGTGTGTGTGTGTGTGTGCGTGTGTGTGTGTGTGTGTATCTGTATATGTCTGTGTGTGTATGAATAATAAAATGTAATACAAATAGATATTCATATATATATGTATGTGTATGTGATTAAATTTACACACACACACATATATGTGTATATGTGTGTGTGTGTGTGTATGTGTGTGTAAATATGTATATATATTCGTGTATGTACATATGCATGAATAAATATGTATGTGAATATATATATATATATATATATATATATATATATATATATATATATATATATATATATATTTATATATATATATATATATATATATATATATATATATATATATATATAGATATATATATATATAGAGAGAGAGATATATATATATATATATATACGCACGCATGCGGCTACACCAAATCACACACAATGAATTAAACTAATGGTATTTACGCCATTCGTAAAAGAACAGACTCCTGATGGAATATTTCTGCAAGTGTCCTTCAACATTCGGGCCCTTACTTGGCAGTGGTTCACGACTTAGTGTTGAACGGGGCTGGCAAATCATTTTCATTAAGAAAAATATATATATATATACATAATAATAGTGGTAACGATAATAATAATCATATAAAACGCATTAACATATTATGTATACTAAATATCATTAAATCATAGGTGAAGTAAAATTATCAATTGTTTCTATTTAATCATCATGACAAGTTTAATATTCAATCTTGACATTGCTCATTCCCAGCAGGTAATTTCTTCGTTACCTTACTGTTGTAGCTGCGACGCAGACATGTAAAACTTCTATTATATCTTAGACGTTCCATAAGATCATTCGAGATAGGAAGCAATCAAGTGAACAGGAATGTCAAGCGAATATGCTTTGATGGCTTTGTTTCAGCATTCTCTCTCTCTCTCTCTCTCTCTCTCTCTCTCTCTCTCTTTTTTTTTTTTTTTTTTTTTTTTTTTTTTTTTGTTTGTCAAGTCTTTCTACATATATCAAAAGATTGTCACTGGCTATGAGGAATGTGTAGCAAATGGCTTAACACACAGACACGCGTTCATACATACTTGTGTGTTTACATTGTATATGTGGGTATATTAGATCATACATATACTAAAGAACTGACTCCGACTGGAATTCACCGGCATGATATCTGTCTTGCAAAAGATTTCTTCCTTACAAGTATGAAGAAAATTCATTGAAAAAAAAAATGTAGCGCACAAAAACTAGGTCTGATCCTAAGCCGGGGGTATATAATGGCGCGCATGTGAGGAGAACTCAGTTCCGACTGACAATATTGCCAACATGAACGCTAAGGTGAGCTCTCGAACCTTGGTTGTGAATCATGTCTTAAGAGATTTGGTATATATAGTAATACAAAAGGAATATAATACTTCTCTTCACTATCATCAATTAACAAGAATAATAACCATACTTAAATTATGGGAAGATTCTAGTACCAGTTTTAATTCGTTCTTATTCTTTCGTTAAATATACAATTCTTACACATACTTATTGACCTTTAGTAAAGGACCCATATATCACTGTTTATAAACCCAGATCCTCGTCGTCCTGGCCTTCGCCGCCGTCGCCGCTGCTGACAAACCGAGCTTCTCCTACGGTGCCCCCAGGGTGAGGCTCCATATTTATTTGTTTTACCAATAGAGCATGAATAAATACATACATACAACCCAAAACATACACACATCTATATATAAACACACACACGTATTCATATATATATAGGGAATTCTTGTGTATGTACGTTCGCACACGCAGATATGCTTTAGTGTGTGGGTGTGTACACATGAATGTGTTCAGAAGGGTCGATAAACAAGGAGACAGAAATACGTACATATCCATACAATAACTATTAAAGATTATATACATAAATATGTGTGTCTTAGTGCGTAAACCTATGTTGATATAGAAAAATGTATACAGAAATGGACATTCATTGATATGTTACAGTACTTTAATACTTTCATTCATTCAGCAGCGAACCAAAATTTATCCAGGAAAAATTATATTTTTGTCACTATACAGGTAGCATCAAGGGAATCCTTCGAGTCCTTCGAATCCACTGAAGCCAAGTACGACTTCAACTGGGCCGTCAATCACGACGATTCTGGCAACGACTTCGGCCACCAGGAGGCTCGTGATAACGACAACACTCAGGGATCCTACTACGTGCACCTTCCCGACGGTCGTCTGCAGAAGGTCACCTACTACGTCGATGGAGACTCAGGCTACGTAGCCGATGTCAGCTACGAGGGTCAGGCTCGTTATGACTCCGTTGAATCCAGGGAATCTCCCAGACCCGTCTACTCAGCCCCAAGACCCGTCTACTCAGCCCCCAGACCCCGTATCCCTGACTCACGTGAGTCATTCGAGAGGCCTGCACCCATCCCACTCAGGCCTCGCCACTTCGACTCCCGTGAATCCCTCGAACATCACAGCTTCGAATCCTTCCACTCGGATGAGGATGTCCGCAGACACTTCGGTTAAAAGACCACATGCAATAATGACAGATATTTCAAAAGTTGCGAAAGTATTTATTAGAATGAATGAGTCAAATAAATGTTGATAAGCAAATGAAAACCTTTCATTGAATCGATTTCCTATAGGATTTAACATGATTCTTCATGGTTACAATTACTCAATGATTGAAAGGGAACCATGAACCCACAATATAAAGAAAATGATCACTCACACAATAACTGAATATCACGCTGTTCAGAAGTACCTACAGAAAATCACGGGGCCGGAATTCGCATCCTATGTGGAAAAAGCGACAGGTCTCAGATCACCAAAGTAAAAACGAAAGACATTGTTTACAATTTTCGATTCTAGAATATAGTTTTGAGTCAATGATCTAACATATAATTCCGTAGACATTTAAAAGGAAATACTGAAATAGATTTTGTACATAGAGTCCTAAAACGGTTATTTATTTCCTGTCACAACATACCCATGAATTTAGTATTTGTGTGGTCTAGGATAACATTATTTCCTAACAAATTACTACTATTGCTTGCATCATTAGTACTATTATCCATACTACATTAATATATATCCAGACACGGAGACCATAGTGAAATATCAATCAAATGTCACCGAAACTATTGGAACTACTCTGAAATGTGTAGGTCAATTGACGTGGCCATGAGCGGGTGACCTGATCTTTTGTAACATGTGATGCAGGTAGACCATTTTTACTGCTTATCACTGGCTTTCTGTCTCTCTCTCTGTCTCTTTGCATGTGTTTTAATGTATATATTTATGAATATATACATATATACATGTGTGTGTGTGTGCGTGTGCATTATATGCATACATATATACATATATATAGAAAAATATATATACAGATACAGATACATACCTATATATATGTATATATATATATATATATATATATATATATATATATATATACATATATATATATATACATATATATATACATACTAATGTACTAACCAATCTATTAATTTATATCTGTGTGTGTGCATCTTTATATTACGTATGGATGTCACACCACACGCAATAAAAGAACTAATGTTATAATATGACATACACCATAAAGAGAAATAACAAAAAAAAGGCTCATTGTGCAGCATACGTCATCCCAGGCTATTGCATTTCAAAATATTTTTTTCCTTCTCGCTTAAACAAAAATTCTTGTAGGCCACAAAAACTGGCCCTGATCGAGGGCTTCTCAGCCGCCGTCCGTATATAATGGTCGGCATGCGAGGGACACTCACTGTTCCCACTGACAACACAGCCACTATGAACACTAAGGTGAGCTCCTGTGTGGTGCTTGTGTCTTGAACTAGAACTTTGGATTTCAAGAAGGTTCAGGACATCTGAAGAACACTCAAATTAAGAACTTAGGGAGTGTTAGATTTCTTGTGAAACCTTTTTTCCCAAAAGTAGACCTTTTGATCTGTAATCCAGTGAATATATTAATTTTGAGTTGGTTTCAAGTGTAGCAAAAAAACTATACTAAAATCAATGTTGATAGATAATTAAATTATATATATATATATATATATATATATATATATATATATATCTTTTTTCGTTGCACGAAATGCTCACTTCACTGTTCACTCAAACTTTGCTCTCTGTTGCAGATCATCCTCGTCCTGGCCTTCGCTGCCGTCGCAGCCGCCGACAAACCGAGCTTCTCCTACGGCGCCCCCAGGGTGAGGCTCCCTTTGCAACTTTGCTTAAAATGTTTAGTAGAAAAAAACATTCTTTTTACAGTGCTTTAACATTGATTTGAACTCGTGATGTAAGTCTACAAACACATTTCATACAAAAAGTGTATATAAGTTCAAACTCATGAAGATACATTCACTTCAAACATGCACATACATAGACAAGTATGTCTGTGTGTATATTTTACGCTTAATAACATATGCACTAACATGATAGATATTGTCATTGTATATCGTTTTACTTAACGCCACAAATAAAATAAATAAATAAACTAAACTTTCTAAACAAATTATTGGGCCATTTCACAGGTAGCATCAAGGGAATCCTTCGAGTCCTTCGAATCCACTGAAGCCAAGTACGACTTCAATTGGGCCGTCAATCACGACGATTCCGACAACGACTTCGGCCACCAGGAGGCTCGTGATAACGACAACACTCAGGGATCCTACTACGTGCACCTTCCCGACGGTCGTCTGCAGAAGGTCACCTACTACGTCGATGGAGACTCAGGCTACGTAGCCGATGTCAGCTACGAGGGTCAGGCTCGTTATGACTCCGTTGAATCCAGGGAATCTCCCAGACCCGTCTACTCAGCCCCAAGACCCGTCTACTCAGCCCCCAGACCCCGTATCCCTGACTCACGTGAGTCACTCGAGAGGCCTGCACCCATCCCACTCAGGCCTCGCCACTTCGACTCCCGTGAATCCCTCGAACACCACAGCTTCGAATCCTTCCACTCGGATGAGGATGTCCGCAGACACTTCGGTTAAAGGGCCACATGCAAGAAATGACGGAGATTTCAAAAGCTGCGAAAGTATTTATTAGAATGAATGTGTCAAATAAATGTCAATAAGCAAATGAAAACTTTTTATTGAATCGATTTTTTATAGGAATTAACATGATTCTTCATTGTTACTATTACTCATCAATGGGTTAAAAGGGTATGGTGAACCCACAAAATAAAGAAAATGATCACTCACACAGCAACTCATTAAATTCTAATAGGATTCATAAATAGACTTGCACATCACTCAAACATTTAACTAAGGTTTAGAAAGAACCTACTGCTCAGAAGTACCTACAGAAAATCACGGGACCAGAATGCGCATCCGGTGTGGAAAAACGACAGGACTCAGATCACCAAAGTAAAATCGTTACATTTTTCGATTCTGGAAGATTTGAATCAATGATCTAAAATAGTTTCATAGATATTGAAAAAGGAAATACTGGAATGGATTTTGTCTTAAAAAAGAAGAAAAGAAAAACTGTGTTTAAAGTCGTATCCAAGATAAATTGGGTGCGTTATATAGGGTTTATATCATTCGTCAGTAGGTTTATGCAACAGGAAAGATTAGAATTACATATACTGTATATTGTAATAAATGGTTCTGTAAATGAGTTTCTGTTCATAGAGACCATTATAATAAACATATTTTTTATCGGATCTTTGCATTTTCTCATCCAGCGATAATTCTAGTCACATGTGCTATCGTGTCTATATTATGATGCTCCTTTGATATTACTAATAAAATATTTTGAGCAGGAATGAGAACGATAACAATACATAGGAAAATATTGATAAAAATAATCATGAAACCGATAACAAGAAATGCATGAATGACAAAGGAGTAGATAATAGTAAACATCAGTTTTGTTTGTAGCGGTCATAGATTTGCACATCATAGAAAATGTTAAAACCGCAAACAAAAAATTGCTAACAACATGGATTTTACAACATGAAAGTAAGTGCAAAGGATTTACTATGCAAGAACAAAAGACACTATTATTATATTTCAGGAAAGAAAAAAAGAAAGAAAAAAAAAACTTATTTGCTGTTACAATGTACATAAGAATTTACTGTTACTGTGGTCTAGAATAACGTTTTTGTGTTTTTTTTCTAACAAATTAACTACTATTGCTTTAGTACTATTATCCATACTACATCAATGTATATTCAGACACGAAGACCAGTCAAATGTCAAAACGACAGGGACTACCCTAAAATGTGTAGGTCAATTGACGTGGCCATGCCCTTGCCTCCGCTCTGCCAGGGGTACGTCTATGAGCGGGTGACCTGATCCTTTGCAACATGTGATGTAGTTGCAACTCTTTTTATTGTTTATCACTGTCTCTCTGTCTCTCTCTCTCCGGATCTTTCCATGTAATTTAATTACATATTTATGGAAAAAAAAGAAAAAAAGAGATATTATGTTTAGTTATTTTCCTTTACAAATGCCTGTAGGTTTTAACCTGCAGGCATTTGTAACTATTACATAAATTTATATATATATATATATATATATATATATATAAAAGTTCAGAAAAAAGACCTACTAAAGATCATACCATTCAGAAATTCTTATAGGATATCAAACGGACCACGTTCGTATCAATTATGGCACAGGTCACAAAAGTTCCAAATGTTCTACCACGCAGGGAAGCACTGGGTAAGTGCAAGTATTTCCAGCAAAAAGTAGCAGGAGGTATCACTTTCCAGCGATTGAGGAAAATTTTACTTTTAATCTAAAACATTGTTTGTTTTGTCTACTTATATCCAAATTATTTATAGCTCATGATTTAATCTGTAGTATAATAGAACATTGATAGAACACTTCTTATTAACTAACAGTTTCTCAGTAGGTTTTAATGTTACGTCTAGATAACTAGGATTTTAACAATACTACGGATTTATTGATTGTAATAAAGATCCCATTATAACAATGGATAACGTTCCCATTGGTATATATTAACAATTTACATTTTGGATCAGTTTCAGATTG
>BOPN01001774.1:171139-188639 GCA_017312705.2 Penaeus japonicus | reverse complement strand
TTACCGTTTATAAATACGATTATTATCTTGTGGTATATTACCATTTCTCTTGATTTATTTATTACTTATTTTGTAATATTCTATGTATCTGATTCCTTGGAAATCATTAAGCATAGTAAAGTCCAGATTAAATTATTCCAAAGGTTTTAGTACTTAGGGATCGCACCTAAGTTCCTGTTACTTATAGTACATTCTGGTCTACAGATTTCTTTGTAATCAGAGTGAAGTTGGCAAATGCCGCTTGCATGAGGACCTTGGGAAGTTACTTTACAAAAAAAAGAGAAGAAAAATGCTTCGAAAAAAAAATCGGTGCGAATATCGTTTTGATAATAATAATGATTAATGATAATAATGATGATGATGACAAATGATAATCGTATTTGTAAATTCTAACATAATCTTACGTAAAAAAAAAAAAAAAAAAAAAAAAAAAAAAAAAAAAAAAAAAAAAAAAACAGTTGATTCAGGTTGTGGTGACTTTAGAGATCTTCTAGAAGAAACCATGATTGTAGTCCTTAATCAGTCTCATGCCATAAGTAATGAACAGTTGTGAGAACGATTCTCCATTATATTGAAGCCTAACTACATCTTTTATAACAAGTAATGAACACCAAGTTGGACCACTTCGCGACTAACAACGAAATTCAGGAAACAATTGAAGTTGAAACCATAAAGCTAAAACTTTTTCAGGAACACATTCCATTGGCTCGGCTGTGTCTCAAGGGTGGACAACGAAAGACCTGTACAAAGCTTTCTCTATAGAGTTTACCTGTGGTTCAAGGCCACTTGGTCGTCCGCGCCAGAGATTCAACGACAATTGCAAAAGCTTTGTTGTCAATGATTGTTCAGTATGGAGAAATCTTGTTCGTGGTACGTGCCAGAGAGTCATTGCAAATAGGATGAAATATAAATATGAGAAAAGCCAGCAAGCACACAATGAAATATATATATATATATATATATATATATATATATATATATATATATATATATATATATATATATTTATATATATAAACATATAAGTTTTCTTTTTTTCTTTGTGTGTGTGTGTGTGTGTGTGTGTGTGTATTAAAAACTTCTATATTGTTTTTGTCTCATATACCAGTATTGAATAAATATTCATGGCTGACTCAGGTATATATTTTTTCGTCTAAAAAGTTATGCAGATATTTTAACTTCACAGTCACTTAGTCAGAAATTCCCTGTGCCGCTTATGATACCTTGTCAATATGATAATTTATTTTCCCGTTCGTATTACTGCCGCCCATGAGGTTAAGGAAAATAGGAGACACAAGATAAACCATTTCGGATACAATGCTTCAAAAAGTTACACGAAAACCTTACTTGGAAAAATGACATGGGCGTAAACCTACAAAGGGCCTTAAACCGGACGAGTTTTACTTTTTTCTTTTTAAAGTTATATATATATATATATATATATATATATATATATATATATATATATATATATATTATGTTTATGCTCCTTATGTTCAGTCATTGTTTTTATTATATGTCGCCTTCGTTATAGAAATAAAGCTATGATTTATATATCATCCTAACATACCGCTCTCGCTCTCTTTCTCTCTTTCTCTCTCTCACTATATGGGAATGTTATCTTGTCATTATTTTGCAATATCTCAAAACTTAATCAGTTATTATAATTACATGACCCTCTAAAACAAACAAGCTGAACGTATCGGCATTTCTATTTGTATTTTTTTCTTCTTCTTTTTTTTTTTTTCCTCTGATATAAATCCTGCCAATTTTGTTATTAGTATGTGTTTGTGTTTGTGTGTGTGTGGGGGGGGGGGGTGAGGCAAAATGGGGTCGTGGTGGGTCGTACACGGGAATTTCAATTGACTTTTCAACTGGCTTTAGGAGAGAAGCAATTGCAAAACATTTGTTTTGTGTGTGTGTGCGTGTTTCTATGTTACTCTAGATAAAAGGTTCTAATAAACGTTACATGTACAAAAATGCATATTTATTTAGGTCGGGTCCATAAATAGATATAGCTTAATACTGTTTTATGACAGCTATAGATATTCAAAGCCAAATTACTGAGGGAATCCGTAGGAACGCCTGGGTGCGGCATACTGGGGTCGTGGTGGGCTGTACACGGGAGTCTCAACGGACTCCTCCGACTCGGGGGCGGAGTACACGGGTCTGGGGGCGGAGTACACGGGTCTGGGGGCGGCGTATTCGCGAGACTCCACGGAGTCATAGCGAGCCTCGCCCTCGTAGGTCACGTCGGCAACGTAGCCGTTGTCGCCATCCACGTAATAGGTCACCTTCTGCAGGCGGCCGTCGGGGAGCTGCACGTAGTACGATCCCTCAGTGTTGTCACCATCGCGGGACTCCTGGTGTCCGAAGTCGTTACCGGAATACTCGTCCTTCACAGCCCAGTTGAAGTCGTACTTGGCATCATCATATTCCATGGAGTCTTCGAAAGATCCCTAAAATGCAGATATTTGTGATTCAGTCAGCAGGTGTTTTAAATCCCAAAATTATTCGGTACATAACATAATTACCAACAATCTTTCTTCGTCGAAAATCTTTAAAAGAATCAATAATCTTTGAAAGTCTACGGATGATATATACCATGATGTTTCATTCCCAATCCTCACCTGTGGGGCGCCATAGGAGTACGTTGGCAGCTTATCTGCAGTTGCCACAGCCACCACGCCGAGCAAGAAGAGGACCTGCAACCATATCTTGCCATAGTAAAATGAGCGTTATCATAATCTGGAATAATTACATGATTGTCTTGAATTACACACTAATCTTAAACCAAATTGCCACGCACCTTAGCGTTCATTCTGGAGACCTAGTTGACACAGAACTGACCAAGCATGGGGCTCGTACGTATTTATAGTGTGAGCCAAGTGACGTCACTCTTCTACTAGTTGCCTATCGCCCTTCATTTTTTTTTTTTTTTTTTTATATAGCCCCTCATTGTCTTTCACCTTCGGTCCCTTTCTTCACGACCATTTTTTTTTTCTTAAATCTTCTCGCTTCTTCTTCTCTCTCTTCACTCTTCTCTCTTTTTCTCTCTTTTTCTTAACTCTTATCTCTTTCTCAATCTCCTTCTTCTTTTTTCTCTCTCTCTATCATTCTTCATTCTTCTCTCTCTCTTCATTCTTCTCTCTCTCTCTCTCTCTTTTCTATCTCTCTCATCATTAATCTTCCTCTTTTCACTCTTATCTTTCGTTCTTCATCTCTCTCTTTATTTTTCTCTCTCTTTTCTCTCCATAAGTTCATAGTTCTTCGTCCTCTTGAATGCCAAGGTCGAGTTGGTTTTCATTACAAGCCTTCGTCATGACTGATGGCTTTTCTTCATGATCAACAGCATTCGTCTCTGGTTTTGTCAATATTTGGTTAGTGTATTTCAGAACCTGGAGTTGCTCTCATTTTCTTATTTACCGCCATCTTTACATTATCAATCTTTCCACGTCCGGTTGCTTGCATGTGTTCTTCCATGTATACCTGTATACCTGTGTACATATACCAGTATATATATATGTGTGTATGTGTATGTATGTATATATATGTATGTGTGTTTGTGTGTGTACATACATATATATATATATATATATATATATATATATATATATATATATATATATATATATATATATATATATATATATATATATATATACATACATGTATATATATACATATATATATATATATATATATATATATATATATATATATATATAGATATATATATGTGTGTGTGTGTGTGTGTGTGTGTGTGTGTGTGTGTGTGTGTGTATACATACATACATATGCATATGTATATATACATATAAATATATACATACATAAATTTATATCCATATACATATGTATAAAGATATAAATAAATATATATATATATATATATATATATATATATATATATATATATATATAATACACAAACGTAATAGAGTATATATACATACAATCGGTAATACAGTTTATATGCACATATGTGGTATATAGTATATGTATATATATGTATATATATATATATATATATATATATATATATATATATATATATATATGTATATATATATGTATATATATATATATATATATATATATATATATGTATGTATGCATGTATGTATGTATGTATACATATATGTATGTATGTATACATATATGTATATATGTATATATATGTATACATACATATATATATATATATATATATATATATATATATAGAGAGAGAGAGAGAGAGAGAGAGAGAGAGAGAGAGAGAGAGAGAGAGAAGGGCGAGAGAGGTAGAAATAGGTACCAGGAGGATAACACACGGATACTTACTCCTGCTTTTACAGCCGTCTGGTTAGCTCATTGGTAGCGTGTCGACTTCACATCCCCGTGGTCGGCAGATCGAGCCCCGCCCAAGCTCGTGAGCTTCCACTGTCACCTGGCGGTTACTGACGTAGCTGGGCACTGCGTTGGGTAAGGACCAAGCTCAGATCGAGTCAACACTCGTTGGCACATTCTCTCACGAGTCAGTACACGCTGACACAGGCGGGCTCGCGTCACTGCATACAAGCCCGTCGTAGCATCTGCTCCGCAAATCTGGCTTATCCTGCTTTTAAGATTAGTTATCACAATTGCCTTCTCAAATATTTTCAATTTTATTTTGAGAATATTACGGGCTAATCATTTGATTTTAGTGAATATGTCATCTTGTAGTACTAATAACAACAGGAAAGGAAGTTCTTTCAATAAGAGTATAACAAGCATTTTTATCTATTCATATATATATATATATATGTGTGTGTGTGTGTGTGTGTGTGTGTGTGTGTGTGTATGTGTGTGTGTGTGTGTGTGTGTGTGTGTGTGTATTAAAAACTTCTATATTGTTTTTGTCTCATATACCAGTATTGAATAAATATTCATGGCTGACTCAGGTATATATTTTTTCGTCTAAAAAGTTATGCAGATATTTTAACTTCACAGTCACTTAGTCAGAAATTCCCTGTGCCGCTTATGATACCTTGTCAATATAATAATTTATTTTCCCGTTCTTATTACTGCCGCCCATGAGGTTAAGGAAAATAGGAGACACAAGATAAACCATTTCGGATACAATGCTTCAAAAAGTTACACGAAAACCTTACTTGGAAAAATGACATGGGCGTGAACCTACAAAGGGCCTTAAACCGGACGAGTTTTACTTTTTTCTTTTTAAAGTTATATATATATATATATACATATGTGTGTGTGTGTGTGTTTATGCTCCTTGTGTTCAGTCATTGTCTTTATTATATGTCGCCTTCGTTATAGAAATAAAGCTATGATTTATATATCATCGTAACATACCGCTCTCGCTCTTTCTCTCTTTCTCTCTCTCACTATATTGGAATGTTATCTTGTCATTATTTTGCAATATCTCATAACTTAATCAGTTATTGTGTATAATTACATGACCCTCTAAAACCAACAAGCTAAATGACTCGGCATTTCTATTTGTATTTTTTTCTTCTTTTCTTTTTTTCCCTCTGATATAAATCCTGCAAATTTTGTTATTAGTCTGACTGAATTAATCTAGTTGACCAGTTATTCGGAACCAAGATATTCACATATTTAGAGGTTTAGCCATTATTACACCCAGTGAGCATAAATGGTTATATAAAAAAAATATCACAAAAATTACCAACAGGAACCTGTATGTGTGTGTGTGTGTGGGGGGGGGGGGGTGAGGCAAAATGGGGTCGTGGTGGGTCGTACACGGGAATTTCAACTGACTTTTCAACTGGCTTTAGGAGAGAAGCAATTGCGAAACATTTGTTTTGTGTGTGTGTGCGTTTCTATGTTACTCTAGATAAAAGGTTCTAATAAACGTTACATGTACAAAAATGCATATTTATTTAGGTCGGGTCCATAAATAGATATAGTTTAATACTGTTTTATGACAGCTATAGATATTCAAAGCCAAATTATTGAGGGAATCCGTAGGAGCGCCTGGGTGCAGCATACTGGGGTCGTGGTGGGCTGTACACGGGAGTCTCAACGGACTCTTCCGACTCGGGGGCGGAGTACACGGGTCTGGGGGCGGCGTATTCGCGAGACTCCACCGAGTCATAGCGAGCCTCGCCCTCGTAGGTCACGTCGGCAACGTAGCCGTTGTCGCCATCCACGTAGTAGGTCACCTTCTGCAGGCGGCCGTCGGGGAGCTGCACGTAGTACGATCCCTCAGTGTTGTCACCATCGCGGGACTCCTGCTGGCCGAAGTCGTTACCGGAATACTCGTCCTTCACAGCCCAGTTGAAGTCGTACTTGGCATCATCATACTCCATGGAGTCTTCGAAAGATCCCTAAAATGCAGATATTTGTGAATCAGTCAGCAGGTGTTCTAAATCCCAAAAATTATTCGGTACATAACATAATTACCAACAATCTTTCTTCGTTGAAAATCAAAAAAATAAAAAAATAAATAGATAGAAAATAATAAAAAAAAATGAAATAATAATCTTTGAAAGTCTACGGATGATATATATCATGATGTTTCATTCCCAATCCTCACCTGTGGGGCGCCATAGGAGTACGTTGGCAGCTTATCTGCAGTTGCCACAGCCACCACACCGAGCAAGAAGAGGACCTGCAACCATATATTGCCATAGTAAAATGAGCGTTATCATAATCTGGAATAATTACATGATTGTCTTGAATTACACAGTAATCTTAAACCAAATTGCTACGCACCTTAGCGTTCATTCTGGAGACCTAGTTGACACAGAACTGACCAAGCATGGGGTTCGTACGTATTTATAGTGTGAACCAAGTGACGTCACTCTTCTACTAGTTGCCTATCGCCCTTCATTTTTTTTTCTTTTTTTTTTATAGCCCCTCATTGTCTTTCACCTTCGGTCCCTTTCTTCACGACCATTTTTTTTCTTAAATCTTCTCGCTTCTTCTTCTCTCTCTTCACTCTTCTCTCTTTTTCTCTCTTTCTCTTAACTTTTATCTCTTTCTCAATCTCCATCTTCTTTTTTCTCTCTCTCTATCATTCTTCATTCTTCTCTCTCTCTCTCTCTCTTCATTCCTCTCTCTCTCTCTCTCTTTTCTATCTCTCTCATCATTAATCTTCCTCTTTTCACTCTTATCTTTCGATCTTCATCTCTCTCTTTATTCTTCTCTCTCTCTTCTCTCTATAAGTTCATAGCTCTTCGTCCTCTTGAATGCCAAGGTCGAGCTGGTTTTCATTACAAGCCTTCGTCATGACTGATGGCTTTTCTTCATGGTCGACAGGAATCGTCTCTGGTTTTGTCAATATTTGGTTAGTGTATTTCAGAACCTGGAGTTGCTCTCATTTTCTTATTTACTGGCATCTTTACATTATTAAATTTTCCACGTCCAGTTGCTTGCCTGTGTTCTTACATGTATACCTGTAGACCTGTGTACATATACTAGTGAGTGTATATATGTGTGTGTGCGTGTGTGTATGTATATAAATATATGTGTGTGTGTATATATATATACATACATACATATGCATATGTATATATATACATATAGATATATACATATATAAATTTATATTCATATACACATATATGTATATATATATATATATATATATATATATATATATATATACATATATATATATATATATATATATGTGTGTGTGTGTGTGTGTGTGTGTGTGTGTGTGTGTGTGTGTGTGTGTGTGTGTGTGTGTGTGTGTGTATGTGTGTGTGTGTGTGTGTGTATACATATATATATATATATATATATATATATATATATATATATATATATATATATGTGTGTGTGTGTGTGTGTGTGTGTGTGTGTGTGTGTGTGTGTGTGTTTGTATGTATATATATTCATATACATATATACATGTGTGTGTAGGTGTACATTTGTAAATATATATTTGTATAAATGTACTTATAGTATTATATGTGTATGTGCTTGTATGAATATGTATGAATATATATATATGTATAAAGCTATAGATTTATTTTGTATGTGTAATGGCGCAATGTCTCAAGAAACACTTTTTTAATTGAAAATTTAGTTAATCTTTAAAGACATACAACCTCTAGGACTAGTAATATATTTTGTGTGAATTTTCATTTATATGTTAATTCAAATTGGCAGAAAAAATAGGGACATTTTCAAAGCCACACCAACTGTTGAATTTTCCTTCACTGCTGAAAATAAGAGACATCAATTACCTTTTTCATTTATTTCTTATTATTATTATTTTACTCCTTTTTTCTGACCCGTCAATGGCCTTCATTTTATTTTTATTTTTTTTTATGAAGGACCATTAATATTTGGATCACAACAAGAATCACTCATATTGCCGAGACACGAAAAAACACATACTAAAACCGCACTAAAATATCAAAGTATTAAAGTGAACAGCTGGGAGCCTAATCACCATCTTCTAACCCTTTCCTTCAAATTTTCTGCTCTCCTCCAGCTAATTTACTCATATAACCAAAACCATACCATATTCATTCTGAAATATCTAATCACGCTTGACTGATGCTACATTTTTTTTTTTTTTTTTTTTTTTTTAAGAATAAGATAAGGAAATGAACTACAGCGATAAAGAAATACTAAAACCGCACTAAAAAATCAAAGTATTTAAGTGGACAGCTGGGAGTCTAATTACCATCTTCTAACCCTTTCCTTCAAATTTTCTGCTCTTCTCTAGCTAATTTACTCATATAACCAAAACCATACCATTTTCATTCTGAAATATCTAATCACGCTTGACTGATGCTATATTTTCAATTTTGAAAAAAAAAGAAGGAAATGAACTACTGTGATAAGGAAATAGTATCAATGATAAATCACGGATCACTGTTTCTGTGGCCGAGTTTGAAGGTATGTCGATGCAGTGAGGAAAAACAGCGAGTCATTCCATGAAACATAATGGGAGTTTCGGTCATGCTGACGTTTGCATTCTTTATTTCAAGGTTGCTCCCGAGATCAGAGTGGGGTTGGATTTATTGCAATTGACTAAATACGCTTTGGGTCACTTGAACAAAGTTTGGTTCAATAGAGAACTGGTTATGCAATAGATTAACATAGCTTTAAGTTCACTGGTGTTTATGGTCTGAGAAATCCATGCTATTATCATCCACATATGTCTGTATGTGTGTGTGTCTGTGTGTGTATATATATATATAGAGAGAGAGAGAGATAGATAGATATAGATATAGATAGATAGATATAGATATAGGTGTGTGTGTATATATTGACTGATTGATCGATCGCAATGTGAAATGAAGATAAAGTTGAACCATATTGTGCAACAAGGTCGGAGATGTTCTCAAAGGCTGTGTCGTTACCACAGTCATTAAGGCTGACACTACACGAGTTCACTGCTTAGTGGACAAACCTGTTCTGCGTCGTCATACGACCTTCTCTCAATGAACTTAATAGTGCTTAGACATAAAAAGACATGAAACTGTTTTATATGAAATAAATAGTAATAATCATAACAATAATAGCAATGATATATATACGATTGTACGGAAACATATGGAAGAGTTTGCTTTAACTTTTTAAGAAACTGAAGTTTGCAAGTGTGTGTGTGTGTGTGTGCGTGTGTGTGTGTGTGTGTGCGTGTGTGTGTGTGTGTGTGTACATATGTAGATATATAGATAGATAGATGGATAGATAGATATAGATATATGTATGCATGTATATATACAAATTACAATATCATGTATATAGGTAATAGACTGAAAACAGGAATGGATATTAAGATGAATAGATACATAGAAAAAAGAGAAAGTTAATTTATACTTCTGAGTTCACTTCTTTAAAGTTTAATTATATTCATGTGGGTAAAATTGGGATCGGTTTACGGTCAAACAAGAGAAGTACTTGACTGTGCTATTAATGTAATTTATGTATATAGTCATAGACAATGAAGCCCATGACAAAAAAGATACATTGCAATTGGCAAAATTAGTCATTAGAGGTATTCGTTATTAATTAATAAGTAAGAAACCTGTATGTACGTGTGGAAGCAGCATAATGGGATAATGTATGAGAAATTAATTACATATTTAATCATTATTTAGCCTTTTCATTAAGTGAAGTTGAATCTTCTTCATTTCAACATTATTTTCGTCCATGGATGGATGTGTCCATTTCATGAAATTCAAGAGAGGTAATGTGGTTGGTGGTAAGACAGAAATGCATATAGTTGGTTGAGCTTTTAATGTAATAAATGTCTATAAATAAATAGATACATTCTGATCAGCCGTCTTCATCAATCCATTCTTACTGAGGGAATCCGTAGGAACGCCTGGGTGCGGCATACTGGGGTCGTGGTGGGCTGTACACGGGGGTCTCAACGGACTCATGTGACTCGGGGGCGGAGTACACGGGTCTGGGGGCGGCGTATTCGCGAGACTCCACGGAGTCATAGCGAGCCTCGCCCTCGTAGGTCACGTCGGCAACGTAGCCGTTGTCGCCATCCACGTAGTAGGTCACCTTCTGCAGGCGGCCGTCGGGGAGCTGCACGTAGTACGATCCCTCAGTGTTGTCACCATCGCGGGACTCCTGGTGTCCGAAGTCGTTACCGGAATACTCGTCCTTCACAGCCCAGTTGAAGTCGTACTTAGCATCATTATATTCCATGGAGTCTTCGAAAGATCCCTAAAAACAAAACAAAAAAAAATCATTTCTCATTCAGATAATAACTAATATAAATGCTACGTTGATACTGACATTTGTATAACATGATGGACAATTATTCACTGAAATTATTCGAAGAAATGAAACCTTTGAAATTATACAAACAAGGTATATCATGGTTTCCTTGTGCCCAACACTCACCTGTGGGGCGTTATAGGAGTAGGTTGGCAGCTTATCTGCAGCAGCCACAGCCACCACACCGAGCAAGAAGAGGACCTGCAACCACATTATGTTATTGTAAAACAAACATCATGACAGTCGGGAATAGTAACATGACTGTCTTGCATTACAAATCACTTAAACGGAATTACCACGCACCTTGGTGTTCATTCTGGAGACCTAGTTGACACAGAACTGACCAAGCAAGGGAATCGTGCGTACTTATATTGTGAGCCAAGTGACGTCACTCTTCTACTATCTGTTATACCCGGAAAAAAACGGTGCGCTTGTCGCCCTTCAGATTTTTTGCTGTGTTCTGCCCACCCCCTCACCCTGTACCCTCCTTCCTCCTAGTCTCCCCGCCCCTTTCCTTCTCTCCCCACCCCCATTCCTGTCTCTATCCCACCTAACTCACGTCCACAATTACTTCAATACCTTGGTCATACCAGCTGGAACTCCCTAGCTCTTCGCCCTCCTGAATGTCACGGTCGAGGTGGTTTTCATCGGAAGACTTTGTCATGATTTATGGCTTTTCTGCCTCTTGGATTCTGGGAACCATTACTCCTGTTTACGTAGGCCTTTCTCCTTCATAAATGTTTGGATACACTAGGTGTATCACATCCCCCTGAGATGCTCACATTCAACTCTGCTGGAATCTTAGACCGTTTTTACCATGCTCATTATTTGTCATTCCAACCACTATTCCCTGTTTCTGTACAGCATTTCAATCTACTTCTTTAAATAAGTGTACATGTGCGCCTGTTTGTATGTGTACGTGTAGTATTGCGCTTATATCCATCCACACACAAACAAATATATTTTAATTTTTATATATGTGTGTCTGTGTATGGATGTGTGTGTGTCTTTACACGGGTTTTTGTATTTTTGTATGTATAAATAGATATAGATGTAAATACAGATATGTAGATATGTATTATATATTATACGTTTATGTATACGTAGACCAATATGTATATTTGTGTATATGTATATATATATATATATATATATATATATATATATATATATATATATATATGTATATATATATATGTATATATATATATATATATATATATATGTATATATATTACATATATATACTAACAAATGCCTACATCTATATAGAAAAACACATTACAGTATATGAATGTTCTGAATATATACATTATACACTTTTTTCTTACTTATAACACAAACATACTACCACTAAAACACCCACACATATTTGTGTGTGTATATGTGTATATACACACATATATATATATATATATATATATATATATATATATATATATATATATATATATAAATACATATGTGTATGTGTGTGTGTGTATTGCCATCTCTCTTTCTATACATACACTCAAAAAAAAAAAAAAAAAAAAATATATATATATATATATATATATATATATATATATATATATATATATATATATATACTATATATATGTATTTATGTATGTATATATGTGTCTGTATATATATATCTATATAGCATATATCAGAATATACAAATACATCACTTTTTTACTAAAAAAAAAAAAAATCATATTATCAGTCTCTCCAATCATGTTTTATTCTACCTTAAAATTTTGCTTATCCCTCCCCCTTCCTTTTTCTCTTTCTTCTCTCTCTCTCTCTCTTTCTCTCTCTCTTCTTTTTCTTATTCCCTTCTCTGTCTCTTTCTCTTTATTTTCTCCCTCTCTCCCTCCTTCTCTTTCTCTCTTTATTTTTTCCTTTTTCCTCTCTAAGTAACGATCTATCTTTCCACCTCTCTATCTCTTTCTATTTCAGATTACTTGAAATGTATTTTTTTTTCACCTTTTTTATTACACACAAAGACATATATCACATTCATATTAGAAAAAGTACACGTACTATATGTGACTAATTTATTCATTGATGATCATTTTCAGTGTTCAAATATATATAAAGGGAATATTTATTTGTATATACGTATATGCGTGCATGATTGGGTGTATACAGTGAAAACATGTTGGATTTCTGGATTTGTTTTTGATAAACTTAATTATTGTTCGAGAAAAATAAACACCCATTCTATGAAATACAAGAGAGACATTATTTCTTTTCGATTCTTTGAGATTAAACATCTGTCTGTGGTAAAACAGAAATGCATATAGTTGGTTCATCTTTTAATGTAATAAATGTCTATAAATAAATAGATACATTCTGATCAGCCGTCTTCGTCAATCAATTCTTACTGAGGGAATCCGTAGGAACGCCTGGGTGCGGCATACTGGGGTCGTGGTGGGCTGTACACGGGAGTCTCAACGGACTCGTGTGACTCGGGGGCGGAGTACACGGGTCTGGGGGCGGAGTACACGGGTCTGGGGGCGGCGTATTCGCGAGACTCCACCGAGTCATAGCGAGCCTCGCCCTCGTAGGTCACGTCGGCAACGTAGCCGTTGTCGCCATCCACGTAGTAGGTCACCTTCTGCAGGCGGCCGTCGGGGAGCTGCACGTAGTACGATCCCTCAGTGTTGTCACCATCGCGGATTCTGCTACGAAGTCGTTACCGGAATACTCGTCCTTCACAGCCCAGTTGAAGTCATACTTGGCATCATCATACTCCACGGAGTCCTCGAAAGATCCCTAGAAAATACATTTCCCATTCACTCAATTACGGATATGAATACTACACTCATGCAGAGATTTGTATAGCAGCATGATTGAAAATAAGTATTTTTTTAAACTCTTCAAAGCAATTAAGTATTAGGGAGGTATAATGACAATGTGTATCACTTTTCTTGTATCTAACACTCACCTGTGGGGCGTTATAGGAGTAGGTTGGTAGTTTATCTGCAGCAGCCACAGCTACCACACCGAGCAAGAAGAGGACCTGCAACCACATCATAATATAGTAAAATAAGCCTCAATGCAGTCGGGAATAATTATATAGCTGTCTTGTGATACACATCACTCTTAGCCTAAATTACCACGCACCTTAGTGTTCATTCTGGAGATCTAGTTGACACACAACTGACCAAGCAAGGGAATCGTACGTACTTATATTGTGAGCCAAGTGACGTCACTCTTCTACTATCTGTTACACCCGGAAAAAAACGGTGCGCTTGTCGCCCTTCAGATTTTTTGTTGTGTTCTGCCCATCCCCTCACCCTCTACCCTCCTTCCTCCTAGTCTCCCCAGCACTTTACTTCTCTCCCCATCCCCATCCCTGTCTCTCCCCCACCTCCCATCCTTCTCTCTCCTACCCCCATCCCTGTCTCTCCCCCGCCTAACTCACGTCCACAATTACTTCAACACCTTAGTCATAACAGCTGGAAGTTAATAGTTCTTCACCCTCCTGAATGCCACGGTCGAGGTGGTTTTCATCGCAAGCCTTCGTCATGATTTATGGCTTCTCTGCCCCATGGATTGTGGGAACCATTACTCCTGTTTACGTAGGCTTTTCTCCTTCATAAATGTTTGGATACACTAAGTGTATCACAGCCCCTTGAGATGCTCACATTCAACTCTGCCGGAATCTTATACATCGTTTTTACAAAGCTCATTATTTGTTATTCCAACCACTATTCCCTGTAACTGTACAGCATTCCAGTCTACTTCTTTAAATAAGTGTACATGTGCGCCCGTTTGTATGTGTGCGTGTGGTATTGCGCTTATATGCATCCACACACGAACATACATATTTTCATATCTATATATGTGTGTGTCTGTGTATGTGTGTGTGTGTTTACACGTGTTTTTCTATTTTTGTATGTATAGATAGATATAAATATATATACAGATATGTAGATATGTATTATATATTAAAGGTTTTGTATACGTAGACCCATATGTATATTTGTAAATATATGTGTATATGTATAGAGAGAGAGAGAGAGAGAGAGAGAGAGAGAGAGAGAGAGAGAGAGAGAGAGAGAGAGAGAGAGAGACAGAGAGAAATGGATGAGGGATAGTTATAATTACGTGACTATCTCACAAGGATTATGCGGTGACTAGCTAGTAGGGGAGAGTTAGGTGAAAGTGAAATACGTAACTTTGCATTTACTATGTTTGGATAGTGTAAGACTGACACTGCAATTTAGTTATTTCATAACATTTTAATTATCTTATGGAATAACATTCTTAGCAGAGATAATGTTTACTCATTTATTAATTTTGTTAACCCGAGACGCCCCAGAAAATCCATTTTAAATTCCGTATCAACTCAAATTATATGTATGTTCCTCCCCCCCCCCCCCCCTCTCCGAATCTCTCTCTGTATCAACTCAAATTATATCATTTACTTAAACTATTTGGTATCGTTTTTTTTCATCATAATTTTGTGTATGTCCCCCCCTCCCCTCTGACTTATGATGTATGTACAATATGTTTCAACGTATATTTATGTATGTATGTATACATAAAGACTATATATGAATGATGATTATGTATCCCTTAACCTAGTATTTAGAGTTGCTGACATTGATAACGGGAGTGTGTGCGAGCATAAAAAAAATAAATATGGGTGGGAATGTGGTTTTCGTAAGAAGAATCAGACAGACAATTTGCATCTATTTCGTATTTATTTTTGGTGGATTGATAGATAGGAAAGGTGTATCTTAAACTTCTCGTTTTAGTTTTTTTTTTTTCTTTCTTCTTTATTTTATTTTCTTTTCTTTTTCTCACTCTCTCTGTCTCTGTTCTCTCTCTTTGTGATTGTTATTATTTGCATTTCGTGGAAACGGTGGTTGCTGGAAAGAAACATATACAATTGGCTGATTAATCTTTAGATGTGATGAATGCCCATGAATAGATCCATTTCGTTCATTGGCCATTGGTCTTCTTTATCCTTCCTTACCGGGAGAATCCGTAGGAACGCCTGGGTGCGGCATACTGGGGTCGTGGCGGTCCGTACACGGGAGTCTTAGCGGATTAATTCTAGGTCGATCAAAAAGGTTATAAATGTTGCGTGTTAAAGTAATGCACATTTATTTAGGTCGCATCCATAAATAGATAAAGTTTAATACAGCTGCTGTTTTATGGCAGCTATAAATATACAAAGCCAAATTACTGAGGAAATCCGTAAGAGCGCCTGGGTTCGGCATACTGGGGTCGTGGTGGGCTGTACACGGGAGTCTCAACGGACTCTTCCGACTCGGGGGCGGAGTACACGGGTCTGGGGGCGGCGTATTCGCGAGACTCCACCGAGTCATAGCGAGCCTCGCCCTCGTAGGTCACGTCGGCAACGTAGCCGTTGTCGCCGTCCACGTAGTAGGTCACCTTCTGCAGGCGGCCGTCGGGGAGCTGCACGTAATACGATCCCTGGGTGTTGTCACCATCGCGGGACTCCTGCTGGCCGAAGTCGTTACCGGAATACTCGTCCTTCACAGCCCAGTTGAAGTCGTACTTGGCATCATCATACTCCACTGAGTCCTCGAAAGAACCCTAGAAAATACATTTCCCATTCACTCAATTACGGATATGAATACTAAATTGATGCATAAATTTATATAGCAGCATGGTTGAAAACAAGTATTCGTTGAAACTCTTCAAAGCAATTAAGCATTCGTAAAAATACTGACAATGTATATCACTTTTCTTGTGTCTAACACTCACCTGTGGAGCGTTATAGGAGTAGGTTGGTAGCTTATCTGCACCAGCCACAGCCACCACACCGAGCAAGAAGAGGACCTGCAATCACATCATAATATAGTAAAACAAGCCTCAATACAGTCGGGAATAATTCTATAACTGCCCTGTGATACACACCACTCTTAGCCTAAATTACCACGCACCTTAGTGTTCATTCTGGAGACCTAGTTGACACAGAACTGACCAAGCAAGGGAATCGTACGTACTTATATTGTGAGCCAAGTGACGTCACTCTTCTACTATCTGTTACATCCGGAAGAAAGCAGTGCGCTTGTCGCCCTTCAGATTTTTTGCTGTGTTCTGCCCACCCCCTCACCCCGTACCCTCCTTCTTCTTAGTCTCCCCGCCCCTTTCCTTCTCTCCCCACCCACATCCCTGCCTCTCCCCTATCTCCATCTCTCTCTCTTTCTCTCTCTCTCTCTCATCCCCATCCCTGTCTTCCCATCACCCAACACACGTCCCCTATTACTTCACAACACCTTGGTCATACCAGCTGGAAGTTCCAAGTTCTTCGTCCTTCTGAATGCCACGGTCGAGGTGGTTTTCATCGCAAGCCTTCGTCATGATTTATGGCTTTTCTCCTTCATGAATGTTGGAATACATTATGTGTATTACTGCCAACTGAGATGCTCCCATTCAACTCTGCCGGAATCTTAGAAATCTTTTTTACCAAGCTCATTATTTGTCATTCCAGTCACTATTCCCTCTTACTGTACGGCATTTCAGTCTACTTCTTTAAAGAAGTGTATATGTGCGCCTGTTTGTATGTGTATGCGTGAGGTATTGCGCTCATATGCATACACACACATGAACATATATATATACATATGTATATATATATATATATATATATATATATATATATATATTTATGTATATATGTATATATATATATATAAATATATATATATACCTCTGCATTTTTTTCTTATTTATAACACAAACATATTTATACTGAAACACCCACACATATTTGTGTGTGTGTATGATATATATATACATATATATATATATATATATATATATA
>BOPN01001774.1:138639-161139 GCA_017312705.2 Penaeus japonicus | reverse complement strand
AATTGGCTGATTAATCTTTAGATGTGATGAATGTCCATGAATAGATCCATTTCGTTCATTGGACATTGGTCTTCTTTATCCTTCCTTACCGAGAGAATCCGTAGGAACGCCTGGGTGCGGCATACTGGGGTCGTGGTGGTCCGTACACGGGAGTCTTAGCGGATTAATTCTAGGTCGATAAAAAAGGTTATAAACGTTGCGAGTTAAAGTAAGGCACATTTATTTAGGTCGCATCTATAAATAGATAAAGTTTAATACAGCTGCTGTTTTATGGCAGCTATAAATATACAAAGCCAAATTATTGAGGGAATCCGTAGGAACGCCTGGGTGCGGCATACTGGGGTCGTGGTGGGCTGTACACGGGAGTCTCAACGGACTCTTCCGACTCGGGGGCGGAGTACACGGGTCTGGGGGCGGCGTATTCGCGAGACTCCACCGAGTCATAGCGAGCCTCGCCCTCGTAGGTCACGTCGGCAACGTAGCCGTTGTCGCCATCCACGTAGTAGGTCACCTTCTGCAGGCGGCCGTCGGGGAGCTGCACGTAGTACGATCCCTCAGTGTTGTCACCATCGCGGGACTCCTGCTGGCCGAAGTCGTTACCGGAATACTCGTCCTTCACAGCCCAGTTGAAGTCGTACTTGGCATCATCATACTCCACGGAGTCCTCGAAAGATCCCTTAGGAGATATTGAGAGCTTCTTAGAAAGTTATTACCATAGGTATAATCCGGAGAATTTTGTTGTTGAAAATAGTCTTACCAAAGTTTATAATCAGTTAAAAGTAGACATTATTTATTGTCATTTGCACAGATAAACGAGCGGTCATCATAATTTTAAAGATATGACCCTGTAACTTCATACTAAAAAAATATTGATACCAACGTTCAAAGCTACTTTATCAGCATGTATGTCATTAATTATTCATAGTTTGTCATTCTTATTCTAATGAGGCTCATTAGATACAAACCTGTGGTGCAGAGTACGAGTATGCTGGGAGCTTATCGGCAGTAACCACTGCAGTCAAAACCAATACAATCAGTACCTGTCAAGCAGAAAGGTTTTATATCAGTGAAAATCCAAAACAATAATTTTGAAATTGCTCAGAAACAAAATTTAGTAATAAAAGGGTATTACTTTTGCGTTCATCTTGCTTCCACTTCAGTTCCTGACTGGTGTTCCCTTTTTGGAACGCTCACTTTTATGCACAGCCAAATGACGTCACAGGACAGCCCCTCCCTGGATTACCTTCAAGATGTTCCGCTCACCATTACTGACCCACATGCTCGGAGTTTTACTCTTCATTTTCCTCCATGACTGGTGTGCTCAGTTCCTTTTGGAGCACATTTACTAATGTTGTAGCATATAGCATAAAAAATGTTGGTGTGCGCGTGAGTATGTATAAAATAAACGCACACACATGTATATACACATATATATACATATGAATAAATATATACATATCTATATCTATATATATATATATTTGTATACATATATATCTATGTATAACACACACACACACACACACACACACACACACACACACACACACATATATATATATATATATATATATATATATATATATATATATATATATATATATATATATATATACATATATATGTATGCATATATTTGTGTATATACATACATACATACATACATACATATATATATATATATATATATATATATATATATATATATATATATATATATATATATACATATACATATATGTATACATATATATATATATATATATATATATATATATATATATATATATATATATGTATGTATGTATGTATATGTATATATACATATATATATACATATATATGTATATATATATATATATATATATATATATATATATATATATGTATATATATATATATATACATATATATATATATATATATATATATATATATATATATATACATATATACATATATATATATACATATATATAAATATATATATGTATATATATATATATATATATATATATATATATATATATATATGTATGTATGTATGTATACACATACTAAACATACAAACATATATAAATATATAAATATATATATATATATATATATATATATATATATATATATATGTATATATATGTATATATATGTTATATGTATATATATGTATATATATGTATATATATGTTATATGTATATATATGTTATATATATGTATATATATGTTATATATACGTATATACATATATATATATATATATATATATAGAGAGAGAGAGAGAGAGAGAGAGAGAGAGAGAGAGAGAGAGATTCATATACATATATACATGTGTGTGTACGTGTACACTTATAATTATATATGTGTATAAATGTACTTATACATTTATATGTGTGTGTGCTTGTATAAATATGTATGAATATATATGTATGTATAAAGCTATAGATTTATTTTGTATGTGTAATGGCGCAATGTCTCAAGCAACACTTTTTAAATTGCAAATTTAGTCAATTTTTAAAGATATACAACCTCTAGCACTAGTAATAGATTTTGTGTGAATTTTCATGTACATGTTAATTCAAATTGGCAGAAAAAATAGGGACATTTTCATAGCCACACCAATGGCTGCATTTTCCTTCACTGCTGAAAGTAAGAGACAACAATTACCCTATTTATTTATTCTTTTTCTTTGTGCCCCGTCAATGGCCTTCATTTTCATTTTCTCTTTTTTTTATGAAGGACCAGTAATATTTGGATCACAACTAGAATCACTCATATTGCCGAGACACGGAAAAACACATACTAAAACCGCACTAAAATATCGAAGTATCATAGTAGTCTGCTGGGAGCCTAATCACCATATTCTAACCCTTTCCTTCAAATTTTCTGCTCTTCTCTAACTAATTTACTCATATAACCAAAACCATACCATTTTCATTCTGAAATATCTAATCACGCTTGACTGATGCTACAATTTTAATTTTGAAAAAAAAAAGAATAAGGAAATGAACTACTGTGATAAGGAAATAGTATCAATGATAAATCACGGATCACTGTTTCTGTGGCCAAGTTTGAAGGTATGTCGATGCAGCGAGGAAAAGCAGCGAGTCATTCCATGAAACATAATGGGAGTTTCGGCCGTGCTGACGTTTGCATTCTTTGTTTCAAGGTTGCTCCCGAGATCAGAGTGGGTTTGGATTTATTGCAATTGACTAAATACGCTTTGGAGAAAGCAAAAAAACACCTTCTTTTTCCCAAAAGAAGGTGGGAGGATTGCGTGAAAGAGGACAAGATAGCGAAAGGGGTGACAGAGAGCGATAAATTATGGAGGACGACATGGAGGAGGCGGATCCGTGCCGGCGACCCCGAGTAAATTAGGAAAAGCCAGTAGAAGAAGAAGAAGAAAATACGCTTTGGGACACTTGAACAAAGTTTGGTTCAATAAAGACCTGGTTATCTCATATATTAACATAGCATAAAGTTCATTGGTATTTATGGTCTGAGAAATCCATGCTATTATCATCCACATATGTCTGTGTGTGTATATATAGAGAGAGATAGATAGTAAGATAGATAGATAGATATAGATATAGGTGTGTGTATATATTGACTGATTGGTCGATTGCAATGTGCAATTAAGATAAAGTTGAATCATATTGTGCAACAAGGTCGGAGATGTTCTCAAAGGCTGTGTCGTTACCACAGTCATTAAGGCTGACACTACACGAGTTCAATGCATAGTGGACAAACCTGTTCTGCGTCGTCATACGACCTCTCAATGAAATCAACAGTGTTTAGGTATAAAAAGACATGAAACTGTTTTATAAAAAATAGATAGTAATAATGATAATAATAATAGCAATGATATATATACGATTGTACGGAAACATGTGGAAGAGTTTGCTTTAACTTTTTAAGAAGCTGAAGTTTGCAAGTGTGTGTGTGTGTGTATATATATATATATATATATATATAGATATGTAGATAGATAGATGGAGATAGATATAGATATATGCATGCATGTATATATACAAATTACAATATGATGTATATAGGTAATGGACTAAAAACAGGAATGGATATTAAGATAAATAGATATATAGAAAAAAGAGAAAGTTGATTTATATTTCTGAGTTCACTTTTTTAAAGTTTAATTATATTCATGTGGATGAAATAGGGATCGGTTTACGGTCAAACAAGAAAAGTACTTGACTGTGCTATTAATGTAATTTATGTATTTAGTCATAGACATTGAAGCCTATGACAAAAAAGATACATTACAATTGGCAAAATTAGTCATTAGAGGTATTCGTTATTAATAATAAGTAAGAAACCTGTATGTACGTGTGAAAGCAGCATAATGGGATAATGCATGAGAAATTAATTACATATTTAATCATTAATTAGCCTTTTCATTAACTGAAATTGAATCTTCTTCATTTGAACATGTATATTTTCGTCCATGGATGGATGTGTCCATTTCATGAAATTCAAGAGAGGTAATTTGGTTGGTGGTTAAGCACAAATACAAACAGTTGGTTGAGCTTTTAATGTAATGAATGTCTATAAATAAATAGATATAGTCCAATCAGGGTCTTCAGTAATCCATCCTTACTGAGGGAATCCGTAGGAACGCCTGGGTGCGGCATACTGGGGTCGTGGTGGGCTGTACACGGGAGTCTCAACGGACTCGTGTGACTCGGGGGCGGAGTACACGGGTCTGGGGGCGGCGTATTCGCGAGACTCCACCGAGTCATAGCGAGCCTCGCCCTCGTAGGTCACGTCGGCAACGTAGCCGTTGTCGCCATCCACGTAGTAGGTCACCTTCTGCAGGCGGCCGTCGGGGAGCTGCACGTAGTACGATCCCTCAGTGTTGTCACCATCGCGGGACTCCTGGTGGCCGAAGTCGTTACCGGAATACTCGTCCTTCACAGCCCAGTTGAAGTCGTACTTGGCATCATCATACTCCACGGAGTCCTCGAAAGATCCCTAGAAAATACATTTCTCATTCAGATAACAAATAACGTAAATGCTACGTCCATACGGAAATTTGTATAACGTGATTGACAATTATTATCTGAAATTCCTCGAAGGAATGAAGCCTTTGAAAGTATACAAACAAGGTATATCATGGTTTCCTTGTGCTCAACACTCACCTGTGGAGCGTTATAGGAGTAGGTTGGTAGCTTATCTGCAGCAGCCACAGCCACCACACCGAGCAGGAAGAGGACCTGCAACATCATAATATAGTAAAACAAGCATCATTACAATGGGGAATAGTAACATGACTGTCTTGCATTACAAATCACTTAAACTAAATTACCACGCACCTTAGTGTTCATTCTGGAGATCTAGTTGACACACAACTGACCAAGCAAGGGATCCGTGCGTACTTATATTGTGAGCCAAGTGACGTCACTCTTCCACTATTTGTTACAACAGGAAAAAAAACGGTGCGCTTGTCGCCCTTCAGATTTTTTGCTGTGTTCTGCCCACCCCCTCACCCTCCACCCTCCTTCCTCCTAGTCTCCCCGCCGCTTTCCTTCTCTCCCCATCCCCATCCCTGTATCTCTCCCACCCAACTCACGTCCACAATTACTTCAACACCTTGGCCATACCAGCTGGAAGTTCCTAGCTCTTCGCCCTCCTGAATGCCACGGTCGAGGTGGTTTTCATCGCAAGCCCTCGTATTGATTTATGGCTTCTCTGCCTCATGGATTGTGGGATCCATTACTCTTCTTTAAGTATAATAGTGGTATATTTAAGCCAAGTGAATTTAATTCTGGCTGTAATCTAAGTTATCAATCTTACCACATTCCATCCTTTATTTTAATTCCATCCACTATGATCTGTTTCTGTACAGCAATTCAGTTAATTTCTCTGAATAATTTTATATGTGCGACTGTTTGTATGTGTGTGTGCTTGTGGTTGTATGCTCATATGTATCCATATACAATACATGTGTATATATGTGTAAATGTGTATATGTATATATCCATACATGTGTGTGTTTGTGTAGACAGATGGATACAAATATAGATATACAGATATGTATTATATAGTATATGAATATGTATATATATGTATAAAAATATATATCTGTGTGTGTATATCATGCATGTGTGTAGACATTTATATATGTGTATGTGTGCGTGTGTGTGTGATTATATATATATGTGTGTGTGTGTGTGTGTGTGTGTGTTTGTGTGTGTATAAACACACACATTTGCATTTTCTTTTCATGTACATTATATAGTGAAATTTTGTTTTATGATACATGCTTGCTATATATATGTGTGCATATACATACAAATATATATATACACATACATATGTTTAGATATAATTTTCATTAGTTTATAGAAAAAAATAATCATTATACTAGCGAAATCATATTATCAGTCGTTCCAATCCTCTTTAAATATTTCTACCTTCAAATTATGCTCATCTCACCCTCCTCTTCATTTTCCTCTTTCTTTATTTTTTCACTCTTTCTCTTTTTTTCTCTCTCTCTTTCGCTCTCTATCTTTCTCTCCCTCTCTATTTATTCATCTATTTGTCTCCTCTCCATCTCTTTCTCTTTCAAATTAATTGAAATTCTTGTTACACACAAAAGCATATAACACATCGTCATAAGAATAAATAGTGTATTGGAGTAATTTATCTATTTATCCATTAATGGACATTATCAGTATTCAGAATTATATAAAGGGAATATCAATTTGTGTGCGTAAATATATATGTATATGTATGTGCGTCCGTGGTTGGGTGTGCCAAATCAGGCGAAATTATGGATTTGTCGTAAATGAACTGAGCTACGGCATGAAAAAAATAAAATTCCCGTTCCATGAAATTCAAGAGAGATGTTATTTCTTCTATCTCGATTTCCTTGAGATTAAATTTATATACATACAGAATTTTCGGTTGGTGATAAAATGGGAATACATATAGTCTGTCATTTTTTAATGTAATAAGATCTATAAATAAATAGATACATTTTGATCAGCGGTCTTCGTCAATCAATTCTTACTGAGGGAATCCGTAGGAACGCCTGGGTGCGGCATACTGGGGTCGTGGTGGGCTGTACACGGGAGTCTCAACGGACTCTTCCGACTCGGGGGCGGAGTACACGGGTCTGGGGGCGGAGTACACGGGTCTGGGGGCGGCGTATTCGCGAGACTCCACGGAGTCATAGCGAGCCTCGCCCTCGTAGGTCACGTCGGCAACGTAGCCGTTGTCGCCATCCACGTAGTAGGTCACCTTCTGCAGGCGGCCGTCGGGGAGCTGCACGTAGTACGATCCCTCAGTGTTGTCACCATCGCGGGACTCCTGCTGGCCGAAGTCGTTACCGGAATACTCGTCCTTCACAGCCCAGTTGAAGTCGTACTTGGCATCATCATACTCCACGGAGTCCTCGAAAGATCCCTAGAAAATACATTTCCCATTCACTCAATTACGGATATGAATACTAAATTGATGCAGAGATTTGTATAGCAGCATGATTGAAAACAAGTATTCGTTGAAACTCTTCAAAGCAATTAAGCATTCGGAAGTATACTGACAATGTATATCACTTTTCTTGTGTCTAACACTCACCTGTGGAGCGTTATAGGAGTAGGTTGGTAGCTTATCTGCAGCAGCCACAGCCACCACACCGAGCAAGAAGAGGACCTGCAACCACATCATAATATAGTAAAACAAGCCTCAATACAGTCGGGAATAATTCTATAACTGTCTTGTGATACACACCACTCTTAGCCTAAATTACCACGCACCTTAGCGTTCATTCTGGAGACCTAGTTGATACACAACTGACCAAGCAAGGGAATCGTACGTACTTATATTGTGAGCCAAGTGACGTCACTCTTCTACTATTTGTTACATCCGGAAGAAAGCAGTACGCTTGTCGCCCTTCAGATTTTTTGTTGTGTTCTGCCCACCCCCTCACCCCGTACCCTCCTTCTTCTTAGTCTCCCCGCCCCTTTCCTTCTCTCCCCACCCACTTCCCTGCCTCTCCCCCACCTCCATCTCTCTCTCTCTCTCTCTCTCTATCCCCATCCCTGTCTTTCCATCACCCAACTCACGCCCCCTTTTACTTCACAACACCTTGGTCATACCAGCTGGAAGTTCCTAGTTCTTCGTCCTTCTGAATGCCACGGTCGAGGTGGTTTTCATCGCAAGCGTTCATCATGATTTATGGCTTCTCTCCTTCATGAATGTTGGAATACATTATGTGTATTACTGCCAAATGAGATACTCCCATTCAACTCTGCCGGAATCTCAGACTTTTACCTAGCTCGTTATTTGTCATTCCAGTCACTATTCCCTGTTACTGTACAGCATATCAGTCTACTTCTTTAAATAAGTGCACATGTGCGCCTGTTTGTATGTGTGTGTGGTATTACGCTCATATGCATACACACACGAATATATATATATATATATATATATATATATATATATATATATATATATATATATATATATATATACATATATGAGTATATGTGTACACGTGTTTTTTGTAATATTTATATACAAATCTATCTATACGTAGGCCCATATGTATATTTGTAAATATATATATCATACATTTATATATACAAATAAACGCCTACATTTATATAGAAAAACACATATTAAAATGTTATGAATTGTACATATTTTTTTTATTATTATTATTATTCATAACACAAACAGAATTATGCAGAAACACCCACACATATTTCTGTATGTTTACGTGTGCATGTGTATATGTATGTGTGTGTATTTATGTATTTGTATGTCTATCTACCTTTATCTACACACACACAATATATATATATATATATATATATATATATATATATATATATATATACAGTATATACATATATATGTATGTATGCATGTATGTGTGTGTGTGTGTATACATATATATATACCAATCTGGTATATATCAGAATATAAAAACATAACCCTTATGCTAAAGAAATATTATCAGTCTCTCCAATCATGTTTTATTTTACCTTCAAATCTTGCTCATCCCTCCCCCTTTCTTTCTCTTTTTCTTCTCTCTCTCTCGTTTTCTTTGTCTCTCATTTTCTTACTCCCTTCTCTCTCTCTTTCTCTTACTCCCTTTTCTCTCTCTCTTTCTCTTTCTCTTACTCCCTTCTATCTCTCCCTCTCTCTCTCTCTTTCTCTTACTCCCTTCTCTCTCGCTCTCTTTCTCTCTCTCCTACTCCTTTCTCTCTCTCTTTCTCTTTCTTTCCCTCTCTCTCTCCTCTTTCTCTCTTTCTTTTCACCTTTCTCCTCTCTAAGTATCGATCTATTTTCCACCTCTCTAACTCTTTCTGTTTCAGATTACTTGAAATATCTATTTTTTCCCCTTTTATTTCACACAAAAACATATATCACATTTATATTAGAAAAAAATACATGTACTTTATGTGACTAATTTATTCATTAATGATCATTTTCATTGTTCAGATATATATAACAGGAATATGTAAGTGTACATACGTATATACGTGCGTGATTGGGTGTACACAGTAAAAAAACATATTGGATTTCTCTTTTAGATAAACTTAAATATTGTTAAAAGAAAGAAAAAAACAAAAAAATCTCACCCATTCTCTGAAATTCAAGAGAAATTACTTTTTTCCATTCTTTGAGATGAAATATCGATCTGTGATAAAACAGAAAAACATATATTTGGTTGAGCTTTTAATGTAATTAACGTCTTTAAATAAATAGATACATTCTGATCAGCGGTCTTCGTCTATCAATTCTTACTGAGGGAATCCGTAGGAACGCCTGGGTGCGGCATACTGGGGTCGTGGTGGGCTGTACACGAGAGTCTCGACGGACTCGGGGGCGGAGTACACGGGTCTGGGGGCGGCGTATTCGCGAGACTCCACCGAGTCATAGCGAGCCTCGCCCTCGTAGGTCACGTCGGCAACGTAGCCGTTGTCGCCATCCACGTAGTAGGTCACCTTCTGCAGGCGGCCGTCGGGGAGCTGGACGTAGTACGATCCCTGAGTGTTGTCACCATCGCGGGACTCCTGGTGGCCGAAGTCGTTACCGGAATACTCGTCCTTCACAGCCCAGTTGAAGTCGTACTTGGCATCATCATACTCCACGGAGTCCTCGAAAGATCCCTAAAAATACATTTTTCATTGAGATAACAAATAATGGAAATGCTACGTTGATACGGAAATATGTTTAACATGATTGACAATTATTCACTGAAATTCTACGAAGGAATGAAGCCTTTGGAAGTATACAAACAAGGTATATCATGGTTTCCTTGTGCCCAACACTCACCTGTGGGGCGTTATAGGAGTAGGTTGGTAGCTTATCTGCAGCAGCCACAGCCACCACACCGAGCAAGAAGAGGACCTGCAACCACATTATAATATAGTAAAACAAGCCTCAATACAGTTCGGGAATTATTCTATAACTGTCTTTTGATATACATCACTCTTAGCCTAAATTACCACGCACCTTAGAGTTCATTCTGGAGACCTAGTTGACACAGAACTGACCAAGCAAGGGAATCGTGCGTACTTATATTGTGAGCCAAGTGACGTCACTCTTCTACTATCTGTTACACCCGGAAAAAAAACGGTGCGCTTGTCGCCCTTCAGATTTTTTGCTGTGTTCTGTCCACCCCCTCACCCTCTACCCTCCTTCCTCTTAGTCTCCCCGCCCCTTTCCTTCTCTCCCCATCCACATCCTTGCCTCTCCCCTAACTCCATCTCTCTCTCTCTCTCTCTCTTTCTCTCTATCTCTCTCTCTCTCTCTCTCTTTCTCTGATCCCCATCCCTGTCTTCCCATCACCCAACACACGTTCCCTATTACTTCACAACACCTTGGTCATACCAGCTGCAAGTTAGTAGTTCTCCGTCCTTCTGAATGCCACGGTCGAGGTGGTTTTCATCGCAAGTCTTCGTCATGATTTATGGCTTTTCTCCTTCATGAATGTTGGAATACATTATATGTATTACTGCCAACTGAGGTGATCACATTCAACCCTGCCGGAATCTTAGACATCGTTTTTACCAAGCTCTTTATTTGTCATTCCAGTCACTATTTCCTGTTACTGTACAGCATTTCAGTCTAAATTTTTAAATAAGTGTACATGAGCGCCTGTTTGTATGTGCGTGTGGTATTGTGCTTATATGCATCCACACATGAACATATATACTTTCATATCTATATAAATACAGATATGTAGATATGTATTATATATTATACGTTTATGTATACGTAGACCCATATGTATATTTGTAAATATTTGTGTATATGTATATATATATATATATATATATATATATATATATATATATATATATATATATATATATATATATATATATATATATATATATATATATATATATATATATAGTATAAATGTATATATACAAATAAATGCCTATATCTATATAGGAAAACACATTATATAAATGTTCTGAACATAAACATCACATTTTTTTTTCTTATTTATAAAACAAACATACTTATACTAAAACACCCACACATTTTTGTGTATGTGTGCGTGTGTGTGTATAAACATATACATATGTATATACATATATATATATATATATATATATATATATATATATATATATATATATGAGAAGATGGTAGAATGCAGTAACGCATTTTTAATATATTCAAATTTTTACCTCCCTTGACAGATACGGAGGTGAAACTGCCCGGCTACACGACCCGACAAAAGAGCTGTTCAACCAGATGCCTTATGAGATGTCATGGACCTTACTTATGTGTTCTTAGCAGAACAGTGATAGCGAATATTTACGAACAACTCCCGCGGGCACTCGGCAGCGTAAAAATTCGCTATCACTGTTCTGCTAAGAACACATATGTAAGGTCCATGACATCTCATAAGGCGTCTGGTTGAACAAGTCTTTTGTCGGGTCGTGTAGCCTGGTGGTTTCACCTCCGTATCTGTCAATTTTACGGCGCGGGTTCGAGTCCCGGTCAGGGAGGTAAAAATTTGTATATATATATATTTATTTATTTATTTATTCATTTATTTATTTATATGTATATGTGTAAGTGTGTGTATGTATTGCCATCTAGCTCACTCTATACAAACCAACAGACACACTCACAAAAAAAATATATATATGTATATATTTATATATATATATGTGTGTGTGTGTGTGTGTGTTTATATATGTGTGTATATGTATATCTATATAGTATATATCAGAATATACAAATACATCACTTTTATACTAAAAAAAAAATCATATTATCAGTCTCTCCAATCATGTTTTATTCTACCTTCAAATTTTGCTTATCCCTCCCCCTTCTTTTCTCTCTTTCTTCTCTCTCTCTCTCTCTCTTTCTCTCTCTCTCTCTCTCTCTCTCTCTCTCTCTTTCCTAATGTTAATGTGGTTAACAGCGTTCCGTCCATATTTCGGAATAAGATGAGATAGACTTTATTTTCACCAGCTGAAAGTTTTGACAGCAACGGAGAGGTGAATAACATATAACATGCAAAGTTAATTAAAAGGGGAAGCTTGTGAACAACTAGAAAAAGTGTGTGAAACAAAAATAATGTAACTATTTGGATATTCCAGAACACACACACACGCACACACACACACACACACATACACAAACACACACACAGACGCATATATACAGGTATATATATATATATATATATATATATATATATATATATATATATACATGTGTGACTTTGTGTGTGTGTGTGTTTCGGTGAGTGGGTTTGTTTAGTTTATTACTTACTTGGAATTTCAAAAAATAAACCATACAGCTTGATAGATCAGGCAATTTTCAAAGGTCTTTCCACTGTTCTCTTTCTATTGTAAAATGTAAACTGGTTGTAATGTATATTAGATAATAAATGCTTTTGGTTTATAGATAAGCATTGTTCATCTTTAGTATCATATTGCACAATGACTTGACTGCGTAGGGAAGCTTAACGTAAATTAACCTGAGTGTAACCCATATATCACTGCCCATCCAGTATGATTTATATACAGCCCCCTGTATCCCACGGACTCGTGTGACTCAGGGGCGGAGTACACGGGTCTGGGGGCGGAGTACACGGGTCTGGGGGCGGCGGAGCCCGCGAGACTCCACGGAGTCATAAAGGCTCTGCCCTCGTAGGTCACGTCGGCAACGTAGCCGTTGTCGCCATCCACGTAGTAGGTCACCTTCTGCAGGCGGCCGTCGGGGAGCTGCACGTAGTACGATCCCTCAGTGTTGTCACCATCGCGGGACTCCTGCTGGCCGAAGTCGTTACCGGAATACTCGTCCTTCACAGCCCAGTTGAAGTCGTACTTGGCATCATCATACTCCACGGAGTCCTCGAAAGATCCCTAAAAATACATTTTTCATTCAGATAGCAAATAATGGAAATGCTACGTTGATACTGAAATTTGTATAACATGATTGGCAATTATTCACTGAAATTCTGCGAAGGAATGAAGCCTTTGAAAGTATACAAATAAGGTATATCATGGTTTCCTTGTGCCCAACACTCACCTGTGGGGCGTTATAGGAGTAGGTTGGTAGCTTATCTGCAGCAGCCACAGCCACCACACCGAGCAACAAGAGGACCTGCAACCACATTATGTTATTGTAAAACATGCATCATGACAGTCGGGAATAGTAACATGACTGTCTTGCATTACAAATCATATAATCTAGATTACCATGCACCTTAGCGTTCATTCTGGAGATCTAGTTGACACAGAACTGACTAAGCAAGGGATCCGTGCGTACTTATATTGTGAGTCAAGTGACGTCACACTTCTACTATCTGTTACACCCAGAAAAAAACGATGCGCTTGTCGCCCTTCAGATTTTTTTGCTGTGTTCTGCCCACCCCCTCACCCTCTCACCTCCTTCCTCCTAGTCTCCCTGCCGCTTTCCTTCTCTCCCTACCCCCATCCCTGTCTCTCCCCCACCTAACTCACGTCCACACTAACTTCAATACCTTGGTCATACCAGCTGGAAGTCCCTAGCTCTTCGCCCTCCTGAATGCCACGGTCGAGGTGGTTTTCATCGCAAGACTTCGTCATGATTTATAGCTTTTCTGCCTCACGGATTCTGGGAACCATTACTCCTGTTTACGCATAATAATCGTATATTTTAGCCAATTGAATTTAATTCTGGCTGCAATCTAAGTTATCAATCTTACCCCATTTCATCCTTTATTTTAATTCCATCCACTATGCTCTGTTTCTGTACAGCAATTCAATTAATTTCTCTGAATAAGTGTATATGTGACTTTTATGTGTGTGCTTGTGGTTTTGTGCTCATATGTATACACATACAAAACATATGTGTATATATGTATAAATGTGTATACGTATGTATGTATATATGTGTGTATTTTTGTAGACAGATAAATACAAATATAGATATAGATATACCGATATGTATTATATAGTATATGAATATGTATATATATATATATATATATATATATATATGTGTGTGTGTGTGTGTGTGTGTGTGTGTGTGTGTGTGTGTGTGTGTGTGTGTGTGTGTGTGTGTGTGTGTGTATTTCATGCATGTGTGTAGACATATATATGTGTGAATACATATATATATATATATATATATATATATATATATATATATATATGTGTGTGTGTGTGTGTGTGTGTGTGTGTGTGTGTGTGTGTGTGTGTGTGTGTGTGTAAAAACACACATTTGCATTTTTTTCATGTATATTATGTATATTAAAATTTTTTTTATGATCCATGCTTGCTATATGTATGTGTATATATATACAAATATATATATACATATATATGTATACATATATATATATATATATATATATATATATATATATATGTTTGAATATAATTTTCATTAGTTTATACAAATAAATAACCCTTATAGTAACTAAATCATATAATCAGCCACTCCAATTGTCTTTAATTATTTCTACCTTCAAATTATGCTCATACTCCCTTCCCCTTCCTTTTTCTTTTCTTATTGTTTTCACTCTTTCTTTTTCATTCTCTCTCTTTCTTTCTCTCCCTCTCTATTTATCCATCTATTTGTCTCCTCTCTATCTCTTTCTCTTTCAAAATAGGTGAAATTCTTGTTACACACAAAGGCATATGATACATATTCATAATAATGTATAGGAGTATTTTTTTTTCATCTATTTACCCATTAATGGGCATTTTCTGTATTCAGAATTATATAAAGGGAATATGTGTTTGTGTGCGTGAGTATATATATATGTATATGCGTGCGTATTTGTGTGTGCCAAACCAGGCGAAATTATGAATTTGTCGTAAATGAACTGAGCTAAGGTATGAAAAAATAAAAATCCCATTCCATGAAATTCAAGAGAGATGTTATTTCTTCTTTCTCGATTTCCTTGAGATTAACTTTAGATACGTACAGAAATTTCGGTTGGTGATGAAATAGAAATACATATATTCTGTTGAACTTTTAATGTAATAAGATCCATAAATAAATAGATACATTCTGATCAGCCGTCTTCATCAATCGGTTTTACTAAGGGAACCCGTAGGAATGCCTGGGTGCGGCATACTAGCGTCGTGGTATATATATGTGTGTGTGTGTGTGTGTTTGTGTACATATACATACCTATCTGGTATATATCAGACTATAAAAACAAATGACCTGTATGATAAAGAATGTTTTATTCTACCTTCAAATTTTGCTCATCCCTCCCCCTTTCTTTCTCTTTCTTCTCTCTCTCTCTTTCTTTCTTTATCTCTCTTTCTCTTACTCCCTTCTCTCTCTCTTTCTCTTACTCCCTTTTCTCTCACTCTTTCTCTTATCCCCTTCTCTCTTTCTCTTTCTCTTCCTCTCTCTCTCCTTCTCTTTCTCTCTTTCTTTTCTCATATCTCCTCTCTAAGTATCGATCTATTTTCCACTTCTCTTTCTCTTTCTGTTGCAGATTACTTGAAATGTTTTTTGTTTTTTTTCCTTTTTATTGCACACAAAGACATATATCGTATCTATATTAGAAAAATACATATGCTATATGTGGGTAATTCATTCATTGATGATCATTTTCAGTGTTCAGATATATATAATGGGAATATGTAAGTGTACATACGTATATGCGTACGTGATTGGGTGTATACAGTAAAAACATATTGGATTTTTTATTTTTTAGATACTTTTCGATATTGTTTAATTTAGAAAAAAAAACTCACCCATTCTCTGAAATGCAAGAGACATTACTTCTTTTCCATTCTTTGAGATGAAATATCGATCTGTGGTAAAACAGAAATGCATATAGTTGGTTGAGCTTTTAATGTAATAAATGTCTATAAATAAATAGATACATTCTGATTAGCCGTCTTCGTCAATCCATTCTTACTGAGGGAATCCGTAGGAACGCCTGGATGCGGCATACTGGGGTCGTGGTGGGCTGTACACAGGAGTCTCAACGGATTCTTCCGACTCGGGGGCGGAGTACACGGGTCTGGGGGCGGCGTATTCGCGAGACTCCACTGAGTCATAGCGAGCCTCGCCCTCGTAGGTCACGTCGGCCACGTAGCCGTTGTCGCCATCCACGTAGTAGGTCACCTTCTGCAGGCGGCCGTCGGGGAGCTGCACGTAGTACGATCCCTCAGTGTTGTCACCATCGCGGGACTCCTGCTGGCCGAAGTCGTTACCGGAATACTCGTCCTTCACAGCCCAGTTGAAGTCGTACTTGGCATCATCATACTCCACGGAGTCCTCGAAAGATCCCTAGAAAATACATTTCTTATTCAGATAACAACTAATATAAATGCTACGTTGATACTGACATTTGTATAACATGATGGACAATTAATCACTGAAATTCTTCGAAGAAATTAAACCTTTGAAAGTATACAAACAAGGTATTAATGCTCTTGTGTCCACACTCACCTGTGGAGCGTTATAGGAGTAGGTTGGTAGCCAGCATCTGCAGCAGCCACAGCCACCACACCGAGCAAGAAGAGGACCGTAACCACATTATGTTATAGTAAAACAAGCATCATGACAGTCGGGAATAGTATCATGACTGGCTTGCATTACAAATCACTTCAACTAAATTACTACGCACCTTAGTGTTCATTCTGGAGATCTAGTTGATACACAACTGACCAAGCAAGGGAATCGTGCGTACTTATATTGTGAGCCAAGTGACGTCACTCTTCTACTATCTGTTACACCCGGAAAAAGAAACAGTGCGCTTGTCGCCCTTCAGATTTTTTTTTTTTTTTTTTTTTTGTGTGTGTGTGTGTGTGTGTTCTGCCCACCCCCTCACCCTCTCCCCTCCTTCCTCCTAGTCTCCCCGCCGCTTCTCCCTTCTCTCCCCCCCCCCCCCCCATCCCTGTCTCTCCCCCACTTAACTCACGTCCACACTAACTTTAACACCTTGGTCATACCAGCTGGAAGTCCCTAGTTCTTCGCCCTCCTGAATGCCACGGTCGAGGTGGTTTTCATCGCAAGCCCTCGTATTCATTTATGGCTTCTCTGCTTCATGTATTGCGGGAACCATTACTCCTGTTTACGTAGGTCTTTCTCCTTCATAAATGTTTGGATACACTAAGTGTATCACAGCCCCCTGAGATGCTCACATTCAGCTCTGCCGGAATCTTAGAATTTTTTTTTACCAAGCTCATTATTTGTCATTCCAACCACTATTCCCTGTTTCTGTACAGCATTTCAATCTACTTCTTTAAATAAGTTTACATGTGCGCCTGTTTGTATGTGTGCGTGTGGTATTGCGCTTATATCCATCCACACACGAACATATATATTTTCATATTTATATATGTGTGTGTGTGTGTATGGATGTGTGTGTGTCTTTACACGTGATTTTGTATTTTTGTATGTATAGATAGATATAGATATGAATACAGATATGTAGATATGTATTATATATTAAAGGTTTTGTATACGTAGACCCATATGTATATTTGTAAATATATGTGTATATGTATATAAATAAATAAATATATATATATATATATATATATATATATATATATATATATATGTATATATATATATATAATATATATAATATATATATATTTCTTTATTTATAGGTATGTGTGTGAGTGTGTGTATGCATTGTCATCTATCTTTCTCTACACACACCAACAGACACACACTCACAAAAAAAAAAAAATATATATATATATATACATATATATATACATATGTATATACATATATATATGTATGTATCTATATATGTGTGTATATGTATATCTATATAGTATATATCAGAATATACAAATACATCACTTTTATACTAAAAAAGATCATATCATCAGTCTCTCCAATCAAGTTTTATTCTACCTTCAAATTTTGCTTGTCCCTCGCCCTTCCTCTCTCTCTTTCTTCTCTCTTGCTCTCTTTCTCTCTCTTTTTCTTACTCCCTTATATATATCTCTTTCTCTTTCTCTCCCTCTCTCTCCTTCTCTCTCTTTCTCTTTCTTTTCTCCTTTCTCTTCTCTAAGTAACAATCTATCTTTCCACCTGTCTATCTCTTTCTATATGTGATTCCTTTTTTTTCCCTTTATATTACACACAAAGACATATATCACATTTATATCAGAAAAAAATACATTTACTATATACGAGTAATTCATTCATTGATGATCATTTTCAGTGTTCAGATATGTATAATAGGGATATGTATTTGTACATACGTATATCCGTGCGTGATTGGGTGTATACAGTAAAAACATGTTGGATTTCTGGATTTGTTTCAGATAAACTTAAATATTGTTCAAGAAAAACAATCACTTACTCTATGAAATTCAAGAGAGAAATTTCTTTTCGATTCTTTGAGATGAAATATAGGTCGGTGGTAAAATGCATATAGTTGGTTGAGCTTTTAATGTAATAAATGTCTATAAATAAATAGATACATTCTGATCAGCGGTCTTCGTCAATCCATTCTTACTGAGGGAACCCGTAGGAACGCCTGGGTGCGGCATACTGGGGTCGTGGTGGGCTGTACACGGGAGTCTCAACGGACTCGTGTGACTCGGGGGCGGAGTACACGGGTCTGGGGGCGGCGTATTCGCGAGACTCCACCGAGTCATAGCGAGCCTCGCCCTCGTAGGTCACGTCGGCAACGTAGCCGTTGTCGCCATCCACGTAGTAGGTCACCTTCTGCAGGCGGCCGTCGGGGAGCTGCACGTAGTACGATCCCTCAGTGTTGTCACCATCGCGGGACTCCTGCTGGCCGAAGTCGTTACCGGAATACTCGTCCTTCACAGCCCAGTTGAAGTCGTACTTGGCATCATCATACTCCACGGAGTCCTCGAAAGATCCCTAGAAAATACATTTCTTATTCAGATAACAACTAATATAAATGCTACGTTGATACTGACATTTGTATAACATGATGGACAATTAATCACTGAAATTCTTCGAAGAAATTAAACCTTTGAAAGTATACAAACAAGGTATTATCATGGTTTCCTTGTGTCCAACACTCACCTGTGGAGCGTTATAGGAGTAGGTTGGTAGCTTATCTGCAGCAGCCACAGCCACCACACCGAGCAAGAAGAGGACCTGCAACCACATTATGTTATAGTAAAACAAGCATCATGACAGTCGGGAATAGTATCATGACTGGCTTGCATTACAAATCACTTCAACTAAATTACTACGCACCTTAGTGTTCATTCTGGAGACCTAGTTGACACAGAACTGACCAAGCAAGGGAATCGTGCGTACTTATATTGTGAGCCAAGTGACGTCACTCTTCTACTATCTGTTACCCCCGGAAAAAAAACGGTGCGCTTGTCGCCCTTCAGATTTTTTTTTTCTTTTTGTTCTGCCCACCCCCTCACCCTCTCCCTCCTTTCCTCCTAGTCTCCCCGCCGCTTTCCTTCTCTCCCCACCCCATCCCTGTCTCTCCCCACTCCCATCCCTGTCTCTCCCCCACCTAACTCACGTACACACTAACTTCAACACCTTGGTCATACCAGCTGGAAGTCCCTAGCTCTTCGCCCTCCTGAATGTCACGGTCGAGGTGGTTTTCATCGCAAGCCTTCGTCATGATTTATGGCTTTTCTACCTCATGGATTATGGGAACCATTACTCCTGTTTACGTAGGCTTTTCTCCTTCATAAATGTTTGGATACACTAAGTGTATCACAGCCCCCTGAGATGCTCACATTCAACTCTGCTGGAATCTTAGACCGTTTTTATCAAGCTCATTATTTGTTATTCCAACCACTATTCCCTGTTTCTGTACAGCATTTCAATCTACTTCTTTAAATAAGTGTACATGTGCGCCTGTTTGTATGTGTGCGTGTGGCATTGCGCTTATATCCATCCACACACAAACATATATATTTTCATATTTATATATGTGTGTCTGTGTATGGATGTGTGTGTGTCTTTACACGTGTTTTTGTATTTTTGTATATATAGATAGATATAGATATAAATACAGATATGTAGATATGTATTATATATTATACGTTTATGTATACGTAGACCAATATGTATATTTGTGTATATGTATATATATATATATATATATATATATATATATATATATGTATATATATTACATATATATACTAACAAATGCCTACATCTATATAGAAAAACACATTACAGTATATAAATGTTCTGAATATATACATCATACACTTTTTTCTTACTTATAACACAAACATACTTACACTAAAACACCCACACATATTTGTGTATGTGTATAAACATACATATATATATATATATATATATATATGTATATATATATATATATATATATATATATATACATATGTGTATGTGTGTGTGTGTATTGCCATCTCTCTTTCTGTATACATACACCAAAAAAAAAAAAAAAATATATATATATATATATATATGTATATATGTATATATGTATATATGTATGTATGTATGTATGTATGTATGTATGTATATATGTGTGTGTGTATGTATGTATATATATCTATATAGCATATATCAGAATATACAAATACATCACTTTTTTACTAAAAAAAAAAAAATCACATTATCAGTCTTTCCAATCATGTTTTATTCTACCTTAAAATTTTGCTTATCCCTCCCCCCTTCCTTTTTCTTTCTTCTCTCTCTCTCTCTTTCTCTCTCTTTTTTTTTTCTTATTCTCTTCTCTGCCTTCTTTCTTTCTTTATTTTCTCCTCTCTCCCTCCTTTTCCTTTCTCTCTTTATTTTTCCTTTTTCCTCTCTAAGTAACGATCTATCTTTCCACCTCTCTATCTCTTTCTATTTCAGATTACTTGAAATGTATTTTTTTCACCTTTTTTATTACACACAAAGATATATATCACATTCATATTAGAAAAAGTACACGTACTATATGTGACTAATCTATTAATTGATGATCATTTTCAGTGTTCAAATATATATAAAGGGAATATTTATTTGTATATACGTATATCCGTGCATGATTGGGTGTATACAGTGAAAACATGTTGGATTTCTGGATTTGTTTTTGATAAACTTAATTATTGTTCGAGAAAAATAAACACCCATTCTATGAAATACAAGAGAGACATTATTTCTTTTCGATTCTTTGAGATTAAACATCTGTCTTTGGTAAAACAGAAATGCATATAGTTGGTTCATCTTTTAATGTAATAAATGTCTATAAATAAATAGATACATTCTGATCAGCCGTCTTCGTCAATCAATTCTTACTGAGGGAATCCGTAGGAACGCCTGGGTGCGGCATACTGGGGTCGTGGTGGGCTGTACACGGGAGTCTCAACGGACTCTTCCGACTCGGGGGCGGAGTACACGGGTCTGGGAGCGGCGTATTCGCGAGACTCCACCGAGTCATAGCGAGCCTCGCCCTCGTAGGTTACGTCGGCAACGTAGCCGTTGTCGCCATCCACGTAGTAGGTCACCTTCTGCAGGCGGCCGTCGGGGAGCTGCACGTAGTAGGATCCCTGAGTGTTGTCACCATCGCGGGACTCCTGGTGGCCGAAGTCGTTACCGGAATACTCGTCCTTCACAGCCCAGTTGAAGTCGTACTTGGCATCATCATACTCCACGGAGTCCTCGAAAGATCCCTATGGAGGTATAAATGTTCTTAGAAAATTTCTTTTGCATGTATCTTTAAAGATATTTCTTGCTGAATACGTCCATGATACATTTTTAAGATAGATCATAAATGAAGCGTTATGCATTGTAATTCTCACAGACAAGTGAACTTTCATTATATTACAATATACTCCTTTTTCATTCTATTAACACAAACCTGTGGTGCAGAGTAAGAGTAAGTTGGGAGCTTATCAGCAGCAGCCACAGCGGCCAAAGCCAATACAATCAGTACCTATAAGAGAGTAAAAATATTCATTATCATAAAATATCCGAAAACATTTCAAAATATAGTTTTAAAATGTAAAAATCAACATCTGTTAGAGAGAAAATCATTTTGTTAGTAAAAATCCAGATACACTTCTTTGAAAACTGTTCAAAGAATGTAACTGAACGGTAGTATG
>BOPN01001774.1:118639-123639 GCA_017312705.2 Penaeus japonicus | reverse complement strand
TCTCTCTCTCTCTCTCTCTCTCTTTCTTCTTCCTCTCTCTCTCCCTCTCTCCTCGCTCTCTCTCTTTCTCTATCTCTCTCTCCCTCCCTCTTCTCTCTCTCTCTCTCTCTCTCTCTCTCTCTCTCTCTCTCTCTCTCTCTCTCTCTCTCTCTCTCTCTCTCTCTTTCTCTCTCTGTCTCTCTCTTTCTCTCTCTCTCTCTCTTTCTCTCTCTTTCTCTCTCTGTCTCTCTCTCCTTCACGTCTCTCAATCTATCCATCTCTCTCTTGCTTTCCTCCTTTCTCTATCTCTTTCTACCTCTCTCTCAGATATATCGTTATATCTCTCTTTCTCTCTCTCTCCCCCTTCTCACCATCTATCTATTTGTTTATCTAACCACCTCTTCCCCCCTCCCCCCTCCCTCCCTCCCTTCCTTCATCTCCCTATCATATGCTAAACGATACAAGAAAAAAAAGAGAAAGTATCAAGTGATAAGAGAATACTAATTTAAGAGAAGCGATAATCGCACGATCTCTGAGCGATAACGATTTCCAGTGGCGATGGTATAGCCTCACGCCCGCCCTTCCCTCGTCTATCTTTCCTTCCCTCACGACCCAGCTGATCGTGGGGTCTCGTGATAGCCTGACCTTATCACGACCTGTCGATATATCCTCAAACGGGCCACTGGTATATCTTATATTTTGAGTTAAGTCTTAACCCCCTTTTTTGTATTTGTCTCCGTTTGCTTTTTAGAGGTAAATGTTATTTGTGGTTGTGGTTATTATCATTATTGCTGGTGTCATTGTTATTGTTATCGTTATCTTTGGGGTTATTGTTATCATTATTGTTATTACTATTATTAGTAGTAGTATTTTCATTTTCATCATTGTTGCTATTATTGCTGTTGTTGACATTATTGTTATTATCATCAACATCATGATTATCATCAGAATGATTATTCTCATCATTGTAATCGTCATTATCACTAGATTCGATATCATCATCATTATGCCAGACATTAGAAGTTCATCCATTTTTATTTTTTTATACCTTTTGTCTGAATAAAAGTTATTGTTTTAGATCTGGTTTTCTAAAATAGCTCTTCATCTATATCTGCAATATGTTATAGCAGAAATAACAATGGAATGATAATTTCGGTGATAATGATAACATGTTTTCATGCAATATGGTCCCGCCTGTAATGAATAGCACTGTACACTAATCACTTATTTTACGCCGTTATATCAGTTTTCTTACTTTTTTGTTACCTACTTTTCTAACTAATATACCCCTCTTCTGTCTTATATATATCCATCCAGTATCTATTTCATATTACTATAAAATGAGATGTAGTGACCCACTGACCAAAAGCTCGCGCCCATCACTTTGAAGAAACCTGGTAGAGTAATTGGAATTTAAAAAGGAGATAAGGATATGAAGAAAATTAATTTTGAGTTTAGATTTATTCATTTTACAAAGGGAATGCACAAATAATAATTTATCATACATTATGTAATGACAATCATGGAATTTGAATCGTAACATTTATTCTGTCAAGATATACAGACTACTTCACTGATAGACAAATATCATCATCAGAGCCTGAGTCTTGTATCAACACAGGCCAGCTGGAAGAGAGGAATACTCTTAACCGTAAGTGGGTCTTGGAGGTCCGTAAATAGGTCTGGGCGACGCGTAGACAGGAACCTCAAACGATTCTTCGGACTCGGGAGAGGAGTACACAGGTCTTGCTTGGGAGTCCACGCCCCTTGGACGAGAGTACACTGGCCGCCCGTACTCTCTAGACTCAGCCGAGCCCTCGTAGCTCACTTGGGCCACGTAGCCCGAGTCTCCGTCCACGAAGTACCTCACCCTCTGCACGCGTCCGTCGGGAAGCTCAGCGTAGTACGACCCTCGCGTGTAGTCTCCGTCGCGGGACTCCTGGTGGCCGAAGTCGTTGCCGGAATACCCGTCCTTTACGGCCCACCTCAAGTCGTACTTGGCTTCGCTTGATTCCGCTGAGTACTCGAAGGAATCCTGATTAAACATGTTTTCATTACTGTTACTTAAGAATTTACTGTAACTGTGAGTGTCATAAGAAAAAAACTGCTTTGTGTCTTATACTCATGCTCTAACTCAGTCAAACCAAGTTTCCTCACGGGTTCACTGTAAGAATACGCTGGTCGTCTGTCTGCAACAGCACAGCCCACCACGCCCACCACTAACAAGACCTGAGGAGCATAATACTCATGAAACTTTTGTTTGCTGAAATTACATTGCTTGGTCAACTACCTTTCTTACACACATATCTACAGTACAAAGTAACAAAAAGGTAGAGTTAACAAACCGAAGTTTTTGGCCGATTTACCTTGGTATTCATCTCGAGAGTCTTGCTGAGACCTCAAGTGTCTTACCAAATGTTGAGACTTGCTTTTATACTTCAAGCAAACGTGACGTCACGAGCCTGCTTTTTGTTTGGGTTTCCTAAGGAAAGAAAGAAGCCAAAGAGCATTGTTGTTTCAACATAACGCTACTAAGCAATACTGTTTTACATACATATATATGTATTTACATATATGTGTGTGAGTGTGTGTATATATATGTGTGTGTGTGTGTGCGTGTATGTATATATACAAGTATATATATGTATATATATATATATATATATATATATATATATATACATATATATATATATATATATATATATATATATACAGTATATATCTATATATATCTATATATATATATACATATATACATATATATATAGATATATATGTATGTATATATATATTATATATATATGTGTGTGTGTGTATATATATATATATATATATATATATATATATATATATATATATATATATATATATATATATATATATATATATACAGTATATATATATATATATATATATATATATATACAGTATATATATATATATATATATATATATATATATATATATATATATGTATATATATATATATATATATATATATATATATATATATATATATATATACATATATACATATATATAGATATATATATGTATGTATATATATATATTATATATATGTGTGTGTGTGTGTATAGACACATATATATGTATGTATATATATATATATATATATACATATGTATATATACGTCTGTGTGTTGTGTGTGTGTGGATTGAATCTAAATTGCGTATTTGTATAGCTCTCCTATTTTACTTTTTGGCGAATCTGCTTCGCCTATAGGCTACTTACTATAAGAAATGTATTTCTCAAAAGAATATATCTTAAACTCAGTGATATCTAGCACTGGCATTAATTTTAGTCATATCTAGGTGATAAAACCAACATGTTAATGTTTTCATATAAATATGTGTATCCACTCTACGCTCTACGAAAGCCACATTTCAATCAGCCAAGATTCAAGATGCTCATAGACTCGGAAGTTCTTTAGACTCTAAACACTTCCGGCAAAGGTCGAAGAATATTGCAAATTCTAAGAGCTTAAACATTTATCTCGCAAAGGAACGCGGTCACATATTATGCTGATACCATATTAAGTTGGAATCCTTAAGCATATTAATCTGGTAGCAAGATCAACACGTGAGATGCAGAGTGTGCATAATGACTTCGGAATACCTCTTGTTAGGATCTAGAATTAATTAGAACCTGCAACGAGGTCTTGACTGCTCTGATAATTTCTGTGGGATGTTGCATGAAGCATTATCAGCTGTTATCGCAGGATGAATTAATCTTATATGGTAAATACAAGATACGTGATGTAACTGCGAGGGTTAGGCTTGGAAGCAGGTTGTACAGGCAGGTCAGCGAAACGTGAAATAGGGAAGAAATCGTGTATAGATTCTGTAATGAAGGATATAAGCAAATACTTATTTTTTTATATCTGAAAGTTCATGTTACATAACCAGGTTACCTATCATGTGGTACGCAATGCTATGTAATTATTTCAGCTCATCCGGTATGCTATATATTATAATTATTTTATGGTCTAAATTTGGAAAATAACAGCATGATTATGCCACATACCAGTTGTAACTAAGTTTGTCCAGACAAGTTCAGTTTCCCAGACCTGGCTATTAGAAAATGACTATGTGACTTTTAGTTCAATTAATGTGCATATGTAATAATGCAATTGTATATCTTAAGCTTGTTATGTGATGTAATAACATAATATCATGAATATTAACCGTGCCTGCGTTGTGAGCAAGGGTAGTATATAGAAGACTAAACCAAACGAAAAATAAGTTCATTTGCTTACAGTAAATGCCCACATAGTGTATGTCTGTAAAGCGTCTATATATATGTATGAATATCCACAAATGTAGAAAATACAACTGAGGTAGAAGAGATGAAAGGAACCAATTGCAAAAAATAAACTTTATTCGTTCAATATATTATCATACATAATTCATAATGACATGGAGATGATGCCAACACGCAACATATATCTTACACAAATGGTTCGGCAACTTGTTCATAAAACCCAAGAGATCACAGGGAGAGACATCCTTTCCGGACAGTGAGGCAAAGGAGCAGCATCCTTTGGGAGAGTGAGAATAAGGCGCAGCATCCTTAGCCGTAGGCGGGTCTGGGAGGAGCGTAGGAGTTCTCCTGAGACTCGACGGAGTCGTAGCGAGCCTCGCCCTCGTAGCTGACCTCGGCCACGTAGCCGGAGTCGCCGTCCACGTAGTAGGTGACCTTCTGCAGGCGGCCGTCGGGGAGCTGCACGTAGTAGGATCCCTGGGTGAGGTCGCCGTCGCGGGACTCTTGGTGGCCGAAGTCGTTGCCGGAGTAGTCGTCCTTCACGGCCCAGTTGAAGTCGTACTTGGCCTCAGCGGATTCCTCCGACGACTGATACAAAAAAAAAAAAAATTGAGATTAAAAATATCAATTCAAAATCGTTCTTTATATTAAACAGAACAAGAAGAAAAAAAAGCGCAGAAAGACGTGGCTGTTTTCCGAGCAAGAACGACTCACCGGGGCGTCGTAGGAATAAGCA
>BOPN01001774.1:113639-116139 GCA_017312705.2 Penaeus japonicus | reverse complement strand
AATGAGTGAGCGGTGAGACTCATACCTTAGAAAATCCACCCTTGAGATCTGCCCGAGAGACGCTCTCTGCTCGCCCTCGAACCATAAAACTCGAAATGCCAACCTCGTCCTTGTTTGCGGCGCCAGCAGAGAGGCCCGGGATTTGAGTGACGAGACGCCACGTCGCCGCTGATGGTAGTCAAACCTGTCACGTTTTGTCACTGAAAATTGGTGTCGTTTTGCAGTTCAATAAGTAGATGTAGCAATGGGTATTGTGGCGAGGCATCGAGTAACTCGTAGTGTCGAGGCTAAGCTTGCTCGAGGTCAAGTGGCACTCACTGCTGCATGAGAGGGAGCCAAAGGTCTGTCAAAGGCTAAGCATCGGGTCACGACATAAATAAGATGGCATATTTTTAGGCATCATGTTTAACACTCTAATACTTTCATACTCCCCATCATAGGGGATGGAGCACACGAATAAAGGCACTCAAAGATATGTATGTCATCATATTAATGACATACAGTAGCATCTACTCATGTATTTCTGCTTAAACCTCACAATCACAGCATGGCGAGACCTGCTACCACAGAGAACCCATATCAAAAGGAAAGGAAATATTGACGCATGTTGCATAATCAATACCTGTGACAACAGTACAGACCCTCATTTGTAGTTTTATCGCATTGTGTAAAATGTCATGGTATTCGAGTAAAGTTTCTCTCTTTTTCTAAGTGTTCCTTTCACGATTAGAGTCTGATTTCTGTTGGGGCGTCCAAAGGAAGGACAGAAGCTCTATCGGGATAAACTTTTTTTAATTGCACATTTCTTATCTATTGGTGAATAAAACCGATGGATTCATAAATATATACATGATTGCTTACATATAATCAGTTAAATCTTACACTTGGTTAAAAATAGTCAATATAATTGGTTTTGAAATTGTATTGATATTCGTTCATCATATATAATGTTTGGCATGTACCAACAACCCACACAGTTCGAAATGTAACATTCATTTTGTGATAAAACAAACTACTTCATCATCAGAACCTGAGGTTGATACAACACACATCAGCTGGAAGGAGGAATGGATTTAGCCGTAAGTGGGCCTTGGAGGTCCGTAAATAGGTCTGGGCGACGCGTAGACAGGAACCTCAAACGATTCTTCGGACTCGGGAGAGGAGTACACAGGTCTTGCTTGGGAGTCCACGCCCCTTGGACGAGAGTACACTGGCCGCCCGTACTCTCTAGACTCAGCCGAGCCCTCGTAGCTCACTTGGGCCACGTAGCCCGAGTCTCCGTCCACGAAGTACCTCACCCTCTGCACACGTCCGTCGGGAAGCTCAACGAAGTACGACCCTCGCGTGTAGTCTCCGTCGCGGGACTCCTGCTGGCCGAAGTCGTTGCCGGAATACCCGTCCTTCACGGCCCACCTCAAGTCGTACTTGGCTTCGCTCGATTCCGCTGAGTACTCGAAGGAATCCTGTTTAAACATTATGTTTTTCATTACTGTTACTTAAGAATTTACTGTAACTGTGTATGTCATAAGAAAAAAAACTGCTTTATGTACTATACTCATGCTCTAACTCAGTCAAACCAAGTTTCCTCACGGGTTCACTGTAAGAATACGTCGGTCGTCTGTCTGCAACAGCACAGCCCACCACGCCCACCACTAACAAGACCTGAGGAGCATAATACTCATGAAACCTGTCTTTACTGAAATTACATTGCTTGGTCAACTACCTTTCTTACAAACATATCTACAGTACAAAGTAACAAAAAGGTAGAGTTAGCAGACTGAAGTTTTTAGCCGATTTACCTTGGTATTCATCTCAAGAGACTTGCTGAGACCTCAAGTGTCTTGCCAAATGTTGAGACTTGCTTTTATACTTCAAGCAAACGTGACGTCACGAGCCTGCTTTTTGTTGGGGTTTCCTAAGGAAGGAAAGAAGCCAAACAGTGGCGTCACTCCAGCATGTCCAGTGTTCTTGTATTCCATTTTTTCACAGACATATACACGCATATAGGCATATGTATATATATAATATATATATATATATATATATATGTGTGTGTGTGTGTGTGTGTGTGTGTGTGTGTGTGTATAATATATATATATATATATATATATATATATATATATATATGAATGTATGTATATATACATATATATATATATATTTAGATATATATATGTATATATATATATATATATATATATATATATATCATATATGTGTGTGTGTGTATAGACACATATATGTGTATGTATATATATATATATATATATATATATATATACATATGTATATATACATCTGTGTGTTTGCGTTTGTGTGTGTGTGTGTGGATTGAATCTAAATTTGCCTATTTGTATAGCTCTCCTATTTTACTTTTTGGCAAATCTGCTTCGCCTATAGGCTACTTACTATAAGAAATGTATTTCTCAAAATAATATATCTTAAACTCAGTGATATCTACTATTGGCATTAATTTCAGTCATACCTAGGTGATAAAACC
>BOPN01001774.1:97500-100399 GCA_017312705.2 Penaeus japonicus | reverse complement strand
ATTGATCAAACTCAGCAACATTTTGCATCAGAACATCCCCAGGACGTCCTCAGAGGTACTCACAGGGGCGTCGTAGGAGTAGGCGGGGCGTGAGTCACCGGCGACAAAGGCCACGAAGGCCAGCAAAAGGACGACCTGCCAAGACAAGAAGAATGTCGTAGTGATAATTAGAGTTCATTTTTTGACAATGAATCATACGTGGTTAAATTAGCGAAGAGATGAATAAAGAAAATGAGAGATGAAGTCGATAATCCGGACACTCGGGATGTATGATGGCTTTGTATTATGCGATATTATCACATTAACTTTCATCAGCTCCAGAATACGTAGCTCCCATAACTATGAACTAATTTTCTTTGACAGTGAAAATTATCCTCATTGAGATACATACATAATTGCGTGTGCGTGTGTGTACATATATATATACATATATATATATATATATATATATATATATATATATATATATATATATATATATATTCTAGTGTTCTGTAATCTACTTGAAGACATCCAGGCTATTGGAATGCAGGTGCATCAGCTGGGGATCGGCTACTCTTCCTACCAGCCAACTCACCTTCATGTTCATGGTAGGTGAGAGGAAGGACTTTGAATGCCCACCTTCCCGTCGCGTCTGCTATTTATACCCCCAACAAAAGTGACGTCACAGAGCTACTTTTTACAGCGGATTCACAAGTTGCACAAAAAGTGAAACCGAATTCCTCCGCGCGACGGTTATTCATCCTGACGATTTATCCACTGTCAGCCGCAATTTTTCAACAACAATTAGAACAATGTAGTGGCTATTTTGCCCTTGTGTTTATCATTATTATATTTGATGCATCGCTGCTAATTTACATGAACGAGGGGCAACAAGCCATTTAAACGAGCATTAACAATGGGCCTGTGGAGTGGGAGGGTGTCCCGTCCTGTCAACAGCTGATCGACGAGCGGGTGATCCCAAGAGGAAGGTGAGATATGGCAACCAACCACTCAACCAAAGGGGGTTATGAAAGGGCTATTAGGTTGAAAGGGATTATTGTTAGGAAAGGAGTTGCTTAGGGATTGTTCGCAGGAGAAGGATTACTTGTTGGTGATCGATTTGAGAGGGATCAACCTTATAAAAGGGATTACTGGTAAGAGGGATTTTTGAAAAGGATTATCAATATGAATTACATTTCTGGCTAAAACCGGATTATAACAGGGATCCATCAATGATAAATTACCTACATAGATGAAATAGACAATCAAACGATAACAAAACATACATACAGCGAAAATAATCCACCAGCAAAAGGGGAAAAAAAAAAAAAAGTTCTATAGCAATAACCAAACACATCACAATATGACAATCAACGTCATACGATAGACGTTTTTTTTTTTCTTCTTCTTCTTCTTTTCTTCTCTTTTTTTTTTTTTTTTCTTCTTTTTTTTCTTTTTTTTTCCTTTTTTTTCCTTTTGATGAAGACCCTTTATCAGAACTCGACCTCCAAGCGGCCCGGGAGAGCCGTGGAAAGGGTCGGTTCGCTCCATATATGTGGCCTAATTCTTGAGTGCCTTTCTTTATCGGAGAGAAATATCTATGCATTGTAGACTGTTGCTCAGTATCTGGATTGCAATATGGTCGAGCTTTCAAGGCTAGGCAGAGGAAGAAAATATGAGCTGATGTATATTCATGTATATTCTAGACATATGGAAGATATATTAATCTCTCTCTCTATCTATCTCTCTCTCTCTCTCTCTCTCTCTCTCTCTCTCTATATATATATATATATATATATATATATATATATATATACATATAAATTATATGAAACCTGATAAATAAATAACATCTCATTTGAAACATATTGCAAGAGTCTAGACAAAAAAAAATATTAACATTCTCTATGACATTTATTTGTTCACTCATAAACGTACCCAATGTCGCGGTTTAAGATATAGAGCAAGTAATTCTGACTTTACTTCCCTAGATGTTAGTCCGTCTTCTATTTGAAATACAGAACACGTCTGGTACATGACCCACTTTAAGCGAAGGGCCCAAGTGTGGGTTTCGCCTCCGAGGACCAAATCGTGGCTCAGGTATTAAACTTTAGATTACTATTGTCATATCTGAAGGTTATGTGTATTTGTTTATCTGTGCACTTATTGGGAAGTAGCCGAGAAAGCATAAGTTTCGTGTTACTGTTTTTTTCTTTTCTTTTCATTTTTTTTTTCTTTCTTCTTCTTCTTTTTCTTTCTTTCTTTCTTTTTCTTCTTCTTCTTTTTCTTTCTTTCTTTCTTTCTTTTTCTTCTTCTTCTTTTTCTTTCTTTCTTTCTTTCTTTCTTTCTTTTTCTTCTTCATCTTCTTCTTCTTTCTTTCTTTCTTTTTCTTCTTCATCTTCTTCTTCTTTCTTTCTTTCTTTTTCTTCTTCTTCTTCTTTATCCAGATATATACCGACACGCTCATTTAACAGCAATGTTATGCTTTCCTTTACGCGGTTAAGAAAAGAATCTCCAGAATACAAACCTTTTTTTCATTTCTTTTTTCATTCCATAAATTCATTATAATTCACACGTGCATTCTTTCGACCGACCCTAACGCGATTCATTAAAATGCAAATCCGTCTGACCATAAACAGATGCTGATGTCTTCATTTGAGAAATATTATTCCTTAGTTTAATTGTTTCTCTTGTTAAAGGAAGGGGAACCGAGAGCGTTCCGAGTTCACAGCTTTATGTTGAAGTTCCGTTGCAGATTAGGGTATTTATAGTAGTCTATGTTGAGAATTCCACATGAATTTTTGTCTCTTTCGTAAATCTGATATCAGTTCTATCACCTGTCTCTAGTAATCGCAGAAGGAGGTGAGAGGGGGAAAAGGGAGAGGGAGAAATAGAGAGAAAGGGAGAGGAATGAGAT
>BOPN01001774.1:50000-65000 GCA_017312705.2 Penaeus japonicus | reverse complement strand
TCTTTATATACTCCCTACACCTGTGTTGCCAGACACTGAATTTTCGGATGTTCCATAGGTCAAGGATCTATAGACGACTGTTCCTAGCCATAAACCATCATAGATAATGAATAACTTTCATTTGCTCCTGAATTATGATAGAATGAAGCGAAGCAATGTACTTTTTCTCCAATTTATACGCAAATGGTTATTGTATTTTATTTAATCTTTTCTTTTGATATCGATATATCAATACTGATACTTTTACAATTAAAAACAGGGATTTTTTTCGGTTAAGTCAGAATGTTGGGCCAAGGAAACGACAGGATGAATTTGAGTTACTTTAGGGGAGGTTCGGTTTAGATGAAGAAAGCAATCCACTAGGAAGAAACATTTTACCATATGCAACAACTGTCAATATTGCATGACCTTTACATCATTGTGAATAAGAAATATCTGGTATGGTGGTAAGTACTTTGCCATCACCAGATCCGTAGGTTGTTTATGTGAAATCTCAGAATCTTCAGAAATATCATATACGTAAAGGTGTTGTTGTTGTTGTTGTTGTTGTTTTTTATGTGTGTGTGTGTGTATGGGCCGTTGAAGTATATATACGTGTGTTTGCCTACATCTGATACATATTACATATATAAGCATATGCATCATTATAAAAATGTATAGATGGATACAAATACAGACATTATATATGTTTATATGAGTGTGTATGTATGGTTAATATAAAGTATAACATACATGCACACGTATTACATACATTTATGATATAGTCAGATACACACAGACATTATGTGTGAGTGTGTCTGTATGTGTATGTATATATATGTGTATATATATGTGTATATATGTCTATATATATATATGTATATTTATATATATATGTATATATATATATATATATATATATATATATATATATATATATATATATATGTACACACACACACACACACACACACACATATATGTACATATATATATATATATATATATATATATATATATATATATATATATATATATATATATATATATATGTATATATATATATATATATATATATATATATATATATATATATATATATATACATATATATATATGTATACATATATATATATACATATATATATATATATATATATATATATATATATATATATATATATATATATATATATATATATATATATATATATACGTATATATACAAATATTTACCTCCCTGATCGGGACTCGAACCCGCGCCGTAAGATCGACAGGCACGGTTGATACCGCTTGGCTACACGACCCGTAAAAGAGATGTTCAACCAGACGCCTTATAAGATGTCATGGACATTACCTATGTGTTCTTATCAGAACAGTGATAGCGAATTTTTACGAACATCTCCCGCGGGCGCTCGGCAGCCACGGAATCACAAATTCAAGTCCCAAATCAAGTTACCAAGGTTATATGTGTGAGAAGATGGTAGAATGCAGTAACGCATTTTAATATATACAAATATTTACCTCCCTGACCGGGACTCGAACCCGCGCCGTAAGATCGACAGGCACGGTTGATACCGCTCGGCTACACGACCCATCAAAAGAGATGTTCAACCAGACGCCTTATGAGATGTCATGGACATTACCTATGTGTTCTTATCAGAACAGTGATAGCGAATTTTTACGAACATCTCCCGCGGGCGCTCGGCAGCCACGGAATCACAAATTCAAGTCCCAAATCAAGTTACCAAGGTTATATGTGTGAGAAGATGGTAGAATGCAGGGAGGTAAATATTTGTATATATTAAAATGCGTTACACACACACACACACACACACATATATATATATATATATATATATATATATATATATATATATATATATATGTATATACCATATGTACGTTTTCACATATGCTTACCAATCATATATTTACATATCAGCCTGTGTTGTTATTTAGAACAATGTTATGTACAGCTGTGTCACTACCCAGTAGTGGTTCGTGAGATGGTGGTCTGTGGATCTGCGCGTCTTGTATGAATAGGTGAATGAATGAATGATAAAGAAATTAATGATTCTATATGAAATTAATCAATCAATCAATAACGTATATAAAAAGTAAAAGTTATTGAAAGGGGGATCCAGATTAGTCCTTGATTCATCTTGTATTTGATTACATTCAACCATTTACTATACAGTGTATTTATCCATCCACTTTTTTATCAATTATATTGCTTAATCATTCTATCTATGTTCTTATTATACTGGTATTACATGTTTGATAAAGTAATCAAGGTTATTCCTATTATGTCGTGTTAAGTGAGAAATTTTGATTCCCTAAATGCATTTTTTTTTTATTTTTTTTTATAAAAAAGAATTACTTATCTTATGATTTACTGCTCCTGTCTTTAGTTCAACTATATAATGTAAACCCAGGGATATGTAAGTTTGTAAAGGACCAATGCCTATGACTGCACAAGAATATTTAGAAAAATGATAGATTAAATCTGTTATATGCGTGTGTTATATGCACTTAAAGGATCACATCTCCTGAATATACGATGGTAATCTGTAAATTAATTACATAAACCCAGACCAATGATACTTGAACCTTTATTAAGAGTGTACAATATACATAATGGATTCGTAATCGAATGATGCATAAATTAATCATGATTCTATGGTGTCATTTTCTGGGCGAAACGATGTGAACTGAATAGATGAGTGACTCATTGTGGGTAACCGTAGGACAGCCTCGGCGGGGCGTACACAGGAGCCTCTCGGGACTCCTCAGACTCTGGGAACTCAGCCTCGCCCTCGTAAGTGACGTCGGCTACATATCCGTCGTCGCCATCAACGTGGTAGCTCACCCTCTGCACACGCCCGTCGGGAAGCTGCACACTGTAAGAGCCTTCAGTCTCATCCTCGTCACGGGACTCTTCGTGGCCAAAATCCACACCTGAGTATCCGTCCTTCACACCATAACGGAACTCGTACTTGGGAGGATCCGACTCCTCGGCAGAGTGTTCCTCCATCGACTGAAACGGATTCGACAAAGGATTAATAATCAGATCATTTTCCCCAATCGGTCAAGGAAACTTTGCTAACATACCAATAAATATTCATACTTCAGATATACATATCACTAAATATTCATACTAAAACTCAGAGATACCTGGGGAACGCCGTAGGAAAACGATGGCCTCTTGTCGGCAGAAGCGAGAGCCACGAGAGCGAAGAAAAGTGCAATCTGGAAAAGTTGCAGTTACCGATAAAACTTTCCATACGCTATCGACATATCCTAAGCAATAAATTTACATTGCCTCAGATGAAACTATGTATAAATCTATTCACAAGTAACTTTAATTCAGATGTATTCATGATTTATAGATAGACAATAAACACAAACATGCAGACGATTACACTCTTGTTCGACCTACTTTAGACATCATCGTTCCGGCTGTATTTGATGGACATGTCAACGACGAGCCCTTTATATACTCCCTCCACCTGTGTTGCCTTACTATGGATATTCAGATGTTTTTCTGATAACGTTCCATAGGTCAAGGATCTATAGACGACTGTTCTTAGCCATAAACCATCAGAGATAACGAATGACTTTCATTTGCTCCTGAATTATGAAAGAATGAAGCGATGCAATGTACTTTTTTCTCCAATTTATGTGCAAATGGTTATTGTATTTTATTTCTTTTTTTGTGATATCGATATATCAATCCTGATACCTTAACAATTAAAAACAGGGATGTTTTTTTTTTCTTCTTTTTTTGTCAGAATGTTAGGCCAAAAAATGGACAGGATTGATTTGAATTAATTTAGGAGAGGTTCGGTTTAGACGAAGAAAGCAATCCACTAGGAAGAAACATTTTACCATCTGCAACAACTGTTCATATTCCATGACCTTTACATCATTATGAATAAGATATATTTGGATTAGTGGCAAGTACTTTGCCATCACCAGATCCGTAGGTTGTTTATGTGAAACCTAAGAATCTTCAGAAATCTCCTACGGGCGGTTGATATGTATGTGTGTGTGTGTGTGTTTGCCTACATCTGATGTATATGTTACATGCATAATATAAATACATATAGATGGATACAAACAGACGTTACATATATGTGTGTGAGTGTGTATGTGTGGTTGATATAAAGTATTACATTCATGTACATGTACTACATATATTTATAATGTAGCCAGATACACACACAGACATAATGTGTGAGTGCATATACAAATATTTACCTCCCTGACCGGGACTCGAACCCGCGCCGTAAGATCGACAGGCACGGTTGATACCGCTTGGCTACACGACCCGTAAAAGAGATGTTCAACCAGACGCCTTATGAGATGTCATGGACATTACCTATGTGTTCTTGTCAGAACAGTGATAGCGAATTTTTACGAACATCTCCCACGGGCACTCGGCAGCCACGGAATCACAAATTCAAGTCCCAAATCAAGTTACCAAGGTTATATGTGTGAGAAGATGGTAGAATGCAGTAACGCATTTTAATATATACAAATATTTACCTCCCCCTGACCGGGACTCGAACCCGGGTTCGAGTCCCGGTCAGGGAGGTAAATATTTGTATATATTAAAATGCGTTACTGCATTCTACCATCTTCTCGTGCGTGTGTGTGTTGGGGGGGTGGGGTGGATATCATGTTTAACATATGAAGACATACATTCATATATATATATATATATATATATATATATATAAATACATGTAAATACAGAAACATGATATGTGTGTCTACTTTGACATTATAGATGAATACATACATACATATTTATGTGTGCGACTCTATAATTGATAACATATTTACATATGTAAGAACAGACACCTTTATATACAAATGCACACACAAACCGCATGTGTATGTGTTTCTCTGTATGTAATATAGTTGTTTGTTAACGTGTGTGCTTGTAATATATATTTGTGTGTATACATATATAAATATATATATATAGATAAAGATATATATATATATATATATATACATATATATACACATATATAGATTATTTGTACGTTTTCATATCAAATGAATATATTTGTGTTTACATATATATATATATATATATATATATATATATATATGTATATATATATACATATATACATATATACATATATATACATATATATACATAGACTATACATACGTTTCCACATTTACTTACCAATCATGTATATATCTGCGTGTGGTATTATTTAGAAAAATGTAATGCACAGCAGTGTCACTACCCAGTAGTGGTTCGTGAGCTAATGGTCAATGGATCTGCGCATCTTGTATAAATATGTGAATGAATAATAAAGAAATAAATAAAATCATATCGAATGAATCAATAATTCAATAACTTATATAAAAAGTAAAAATTTTTGAAAGGGGGATGCCAATTAGTCCTTGATTCATCGTGTATTTCTTTACAATCAACCATTTACAAACTGTGTATTTATCCATTCACTTTCTTATCAATTATTTTGCTTAATCATTCTATCGCTTATGCACTCGTAATACTGGTATTACATGCTCAATAAAGTAATCAGGTTATAATTAATATGTCGTGCTAAGTGAGAATTTTTTATTTCCTAAATGGATATTTTTACAATAAGAATTGCTTATCTTATGATTCACTGCTTCCGTCTTCAATCTAATTGTATAATGCAAACCCGGGAATATGTAAGTTTGTAAAGGACCAGTGCAAATGACTGCAAAGGAATATTTAGAAATATTGATAAATTAAATCTTAAATTCATATATGCATTTAAAAGGTCATCTCTCTTGAATAGGTAATGGTAATCTTCTCTGTAAATCAATTAAATAAACGCTGATCTATGATACTTGAACCTTTATTAAGAGTGTTCAATATACATAATGGATTCGTCGTCGAACGATACATAAATAAGTTATGTTTTTCTAGGTGAAATGATATGAATTGAATGAATGAGTGACTCATTGTGGGTAACCGTAGATTTGGCTCGGCGGGGCGTACACAGGAGCCTCTCGGGACTCCTCAGACTCCGGGAACTCAGCCTGCCTCTTCGTAAGTGACGTCGGCTACATATCCGTCGTCGCCATCAACGTGGTAGCTCACCCTCTGCACACGCCCGTCGGGAAGCTGCACACTGTAAGAGCCTTCAGTCTCATCCTCGTCACGGGACTCTTCGTGGCCAAAATCCACACCTGAGTATCCGTCCTTCACACCATAACGGAACTCGTACTTGGGAGGATCCGACTCCTCGCCAGAGTGTTCCTCCATCGACTGAAACGGATTCGACAAAGGATTAATAATTAGATCATATTCCCCCAATCGTGCATAAGGAACTTTCCCTATAATATAAGACTCAGACATACCTGGGGAACGCCGTAGGAAAACGATGGCCTCTTGTCGGCAGAAGCGAGTGCCACGAGAGCGAGGAAAAGTGCAATCTGGAAAAGTTGGAGTTACCGATAAAACTTTCCTCACAGTATCGACATATCCTAAGTAATACAATTTACATTGTCTCAGATGAAACTATGTATATATCTATTCATAAGTAACTTTAATTCAGATGTAAGTAGGATATATAAATACTTAGATAAACACAAACATGCAGACGATTACACTGTTGTTCGACCTACTTTAGACATCATCGTTTCGGCTGTAATTGATGGACACTTAAACGACGGTTCCCATATATACTCCCTCCACCTGTGTTGCCAGCAACGGATTTTCGAAGGTTTCTTTTTCTGATAACATTCCATAGGTCAAGGATCTATAGACGATTGTTCCTCGCCATAAACCACCATAGATAATGAATGACTTTTCATGAAAATGAAGCGAAGCAATGTACTTTTTCTCGATTTTTTATTAAGATAATTATTGTATTTTATTTCATCTTTTATTGTTGTGATATCAATTCATCAATCCTGGTACCTTTACAATTAAAAACAGGGATGCTATTTTTTCGGTTAGAATGTTAGGCTATAGACAGGATGGATTTTAATTTACCTAGGAAAGGAAAGGTTTAGACGGAGAGTAATCCATGAGGAGGAAACATTTGTAACAACTCTCCATATTCCGTAACCTTTACATTATGAATAAGATATAAAGGAATAGTGGCATAAACAAGTGATTGTTTATGTGAAATCTCAGAATCTTCAGACATCCCATACATGTAAATGTGTTTCTTTTCTTGTGTGTATGGGCGATTGACATATATGTGCGTACGTCTGCCTACATCTGATATATATTACATATACATAAACGTGCATCAATATGAAAACGTATAGATGGATACAAACACAGATATTATATATATTTGTATGTGTGTTAGATATAAAGTATTACATACATGGACATGTATAATTACATACATTTATGATATAGTCAAATACACACAGACATTATGTACGCGTGTGTGTGTGTGTTGGGGGGGGGGGGGATTTGGTATTATGTTTTACATATGTGAATGTACACATTCATATATATAGATAAATTTTTTGTGTGTTTATATTTCACATTATATATGAATAGATACATCCACATATATGCGTGTGTCTATAAATTATATCATATTTACATTTATAGGAACAGACGCCCTTATTAACAAATGCACACACAAACACACACACACACACATACATACATACATACACACACACATATATATATATATATATATATATATATATATATATATATATATATATATATATATATATATATATAGACTATATGTACGTTTCCACATTTACTTACCAATCATTTATATATCTGCCTGTGGTATTATTTAGAAAAACATTATGTACAGAAGTGTTACCCAGCAAATGGTTCGTGAGCTGGTGGTCCGTGGATCTGCACGTCTTGTATGAATAGGTGAATGAATAATAAAGAAATAAATAATTTTACACTAAATGAATCAATAATTCAGTAACTTAAATAAAAAGTCAAAATTATTGAAAAGGGGACAAAAGTTAGGCTTTGTTTCATCGTATATTTGTTTACATTCAACCATTTATCCATCCACTTACTTATCAATCATATTGTTTAATCATTTTATTACAGGCAAGCTGGAATGGGTGGAGAAAAGTGACGGGAGTTTTGTGTGACAGGAACATGCCAATAGGAGTGAAGGGGAAAATCTATAGGACGTGTGTAAGACCAGTAATGCTATATGGCATGGAGACAGTGCCAGTAACAAAGTTACAAGAGGCAAAGATGGAGGTGGCAGAGATGCGAATGTTGAGATTCACTCTGGGTCTTACACGGAAAAACAGAATAAGGAATGAGACAGTGAGGGACTTGCTAGCTACAAGAAGGCTTGGGGAGAAGTTAAGAGAGTGAAGACTGAGATGGTTTGGGCACGTGAAGGGAAGGGAAGAGAACTTCGTTGGCCGAAGAATGCTGCAGATGGTACCACCAGGAAAGAGACGTAAAGGCAGACCGAAAAGGCGTTTTATGGACAACATCAGCGAAGATATGATACAAGTAGGTGCAACGGAGGAGGACACGCAAGATAGAAAGAGATGGAGAAAGTCGACGCACTGTGGCGACCCCTGATACAGGGATAAGCCAAAAGACAAAGAAGAAGAAGCACTTATTTTATGATTCAGTAAACTATGTTCTTATTATACTGGTATTACATGCTCAATAAAGTAATCAAAGTTATACCAAATATGTTGTGTTAAGTGAGAATTTTTATTTCCTAAATGCATTTATTTACAATAATAATTCCTTATCTTATGATTTACTGCTTCCGTCTTTAATTCAATCATATAATGTAAACCCGGGAATATGTAAATTTATTAAGGACCAATGCAAATGACTACACAAGAATACAAAGAAAATTTATCAATCAAATCTTAAATTCATATATGCATTTAAAGGATCATCTCTCTTAAATAGGTAATGCTAATCTTCTCTGTAAATTAATCAAATAAACACTGACCAATGATACTTGAACCTTTATTAAGAGTGTACAATATACATAATGGATTCGTAATCGAACGATACATAAATTAATCATGATTCTATGGTGTCATTTTCTGGGCGAAACGATGTGAATTGAATGAATGAGTGACTCATTGTGGGTAACCGTAGGACGCATACCGGCGGGGCGTACACAGGAGCCTTCTCGGGACTCCTCGACTCTGGGAACTCGTCTCGCCCTCGTAAGTGACGTCGGCTACATATCCGTCGTCGCCATCAACGTGGTAGCTCACCCTCTGCACACGCCCGTCGGGAAGCTGCACACTGTAAGAGCCTTCAGTCTCATCCTCGTCACGGGACTCTTCGTGGCCAAAATCCACACCTGAGTATCCGTCCTTCACACCATAACGGAACTCGTACTTGGGAGGATCTGACTCCTCGGCAGTAGAGTACCCTCCATCGACTGAAAGGGATTCCACAAAGGATTAATAATGAGATCATTTTCCCCAATCGCACAAGGAACTTTCCCTACAATATAAAACTCAGACATACCTGGGGAACGCCGTAGGAAAACGATGGCCTCTTGTCGGCAGAAGTGAAAGCCACGAGAGCGAGGAAAAGTGCAATCTGGAAAAGTTGGAGTTACCGATAAAACTTTCCTCGCAGTATCGACATAACTAACCTAAGTAATACAATTTACAAATGTCTCAAATGAAACTATTTATAAATCTATTCATGAGTAACTTTAATTCAGATGCAAGTGGGATATATAAATACTTAGATAAACACAAACATGGAGACGATTACACTGTTGCTCGACCTACTTTAGACATCATCGTTCTGGCTGTATTTGATAGACATGTTAACGACGAGCCTTCTTTTATATGCTCCCTCTACCTGTGTTGCCAGCAACGGATTTTCAGATGTTTTTCTGATTACGTTCCATAGGTCAAGGATCTATAGACAACTGTTCCTCGCCATAAACCACCATAGATAATGAATGACTTTCATTTGTTCCTGAATTTTGAAAGAATTAGGCGAAGCAATGTATTTTTTCTCGATTTTTTTTTTTCAAATAATTAAGGTATTTTATTTCACCTTTTCTTGTTGTGATATTGATCTATCAATCCTGATGCCTTTACAATTAAAAACAGGGATCCTGTTTATAGAAGGTTTGTGATGAACTTTTCTGATATTATTGCTCCATTAACTGACTTATTAAAGAAAGCGGTGAAGTTTACTTGGTCAAATTCGTGTGAAAATGCATTTAAGACGATTAAAGCCATGTTGATATCCTCACCTATCCTCATCTAACCTGATTTTGACAAGAGATTCACGCTCTATGTAGACGCTAGTGACAATGGTTGGGGCAGTGTTATGTCAGGCTGATACAGCTGGCATTGATCATCCAGTTGGTTATTTTTCTAAGAAATTTTATAAGCATCAAAGAAATTACTCTACCATAGAGAAAGAGACACTTGCTCTAATTTTAGCTTTGAGACACTTTGAAGTCTATTTATATCCTACTAAGGAAGCTGTAAAGATTTACACGGATCATAATCCTTTAACATTCATATCTAAAATGAGCTGCAAGAACCAGAGAATTCTAAGGTGGAGTTTAGAGCTTCAAAAATATAACCTTAATGTTAACCATAAGGGGAAGAAAATGTATTGGCTGATGCTTTGTCCCGAGGATAGGCTAAGAATAATGGTTGTAAAAACTAAGTTTTATTTAACATGCTCTATATTCGGTTTCCATTTGCCTATTTCCATTTTATATCTATTATTGTAAGTTGCCCTGATTTATTGTCCTATATGTATGTATATATATTATTCTATGTTATTATCATCAGTGAAGTATCTGAATGAATGTACTCAAGAATTATGCATTTTTTGTGAATTTTGTTCTACCGGTGATTGGAGTAGATATAATTTATATAAATCAATTGAAAAGCGACTTTAAAACTCCTACCTTAATTACTAATTTATATTACATGCTATACTACTGATAAACAAATGATATTGTGTTAAGAAAACTAAAAGAAGAAATGATAATGAATAAGAATATGAATAGGCCGTAAGAATATGGTAGCAAACAGTGATTTATAACGACGGTGATTGCAACAACAAGTTGAAAATAAGGACGTCTATATACAAATGGATAATTGAAGGAAATATAATCGTAATCTAAAAGGAAGAAAAGGATAACTGACTCTTTCGATCATACTTGACATCAATTTATTTTACTTAGATTGGGTTCCGTTATGCACCCTGTTCTGGAACAACCGATGTCATTGCTAAAGAACAAAAGCTACGTAACGAGGTAAAGTTATAGTGTTAGGCTAAGAAAAGGACATGGTGGATTTGAGTTGATTTAGGAAAGGAAAGGTTTAGAGGGAGAGCAATCCATTGGGAAGAAACATTTGCAGCAACTCTCCATATTCCATAACCTTTACATCATTATGAATAGGATATAGCCGGAATAGTGTCATAAACATGTTATTGTTTATGTGAAATCTCAGAATCTTCAGAAATCTCATAAACGTAAATGTTGTCTTTTTATGTGTGTATGGGCGATATATATATATATATATATATATATATATATATATATATATATATATATATATATGTGTGTGTGTGTGTGTGTGTGTGTGTGTGTGCGCGCGCGCGCGTATGTCTGCCTACATCTGATATATATTACATATATAAGTGCATGACATCAATAGGGAAACATATAGATGGATACAAACACAGACATTATATATATTTGTATGGGTGTGTATGTGTGGTAGATTTAAAGTATTATATACATGGACACGAATTATTACATACATTTGTAATAAAGTCAGATTCACACACAGACATTATGTACCAGTGTGGGTGGGTGGGTGTTTGGTATTATGTTTTACATATGTGAGTACACACATTCATATATTTAAATACATACACTATATGTGTGTCTATATTTGACATTATATATGAGTAGATACATCCACATATATATTTGTGCGTCTATAAATGATATCATATTTACATTTATAGGAGCAGACACCTTTATAAACAAATGCACACACACACACACACACACACACACACACACACACACACACACACACATATATATATATATATATATATATATATATATATATATATATATATACATACATACATAGACTATATGTACGTATATGTACTGCTTGTGGTATTATTTAGAAAAATGTTATATACAGCAGTGTCACTACCCAGTAGTGGTTCGTGAGCTGGTGGTCCGTGGATCTGTGCGTCATGTATGAAAAGGTGAATGAATAATAAAGAAATGAATAATTATATATCGAATGAATCAATAATTCAGTAAACATTATTGAAAAGGAGACAAAAGTTAGGCTTTGATTCATCGTGTATTTGTTTACATTCAACCATTTATTATACTGTGTATTTATCCATCCACTTTCTTATCAGTTACATTGCTTAATCATTCTATCGCTCATGCACTTGTTCTATGATTCAGTTCACTGTGTTCTTACTATACTGATATCACATGTTCATTACAATGATGAATTTTGTATTCCTTAAATTCAGTTTTATTCAATAAGAATTGCTTATCTGATGAATTCTTGCTTCTGACTTCAATTTAATCATATAATGTAAATCTAGGAACATGTAAGTTTGTGATATTTAAAGGATCTTTTCTCTTGAATAGGTAATGGTAACCTTCTCTGTAAATTAATTGAATAAAACTTGACCAATTATACTTGAACCTTTATTAAGAGTGAACAATATACATAATGGATTCATAATCGAACGATGCATAAATTAATCATGATTTTATGGTGTCATTTTCTGGGCGAAACGATGTGAATTGAATAGATGAGCGACTCATTGTGGGTAACCGTAGGACAGCCTCGGCGGGGCGTACACAGGAGCCTCTCGGGACTCCTCAGACTCTGGGAACTCAGCCTCGCCCTCGTAAGTGACGTCGGCTACATATCCGTCGTCGCCATCAACGTGGTAGCTCACCCTCTGCACACGCCCGTCGGGAAGCTGCACACTGTAAGAGCCTTCAGTCTCATCCTCGTCACGGGACTCCCGTGGCCAAAATCCACACCTGAGTATCCGTCCTTCACACCATAACGGAACTCGTACTTGGGAGGATCCGACTCCTCGCCAGAGGCTCTCCATCGACTGAAACGGATTTTGTTGATATTTCATCATTATTGCTTGGTGTTACCAGATTAAAGATCAATTAGATTAAGACTTTAGTACGAAATCTTCACACCCAAAACCCAGACTACCATACCTTGGGAACACCATAGGAAAACGATGGCCTCTTGTCGGCAGAAGCGAGTGCCACGAGAGCGAGGAAAAGTGCAATCTGGAAAAGTTTCAGTTACCAATAAAACTTATCTCACAGTATCGACATAACCTAAGTAATTCAATTTGTATTATCTCAGATGAAGCACATGTATAAATCTATTCATAAGTAACTTTAATTCAGATGTAAGTAGGATATATAAATACTTAGATAAACACAAACATGGAGACGATTGCACTGTTGCTCGACCTACTTTAGACATCATCGTTCAGGCTGTATTTGATAGACAAGTCAACGACGAGCCTTTATATGCTCCTCTTCTACCTGTGTTGCCAGCAACGGATTTTCGAAGGTTTCTTTTTCTAATAACATTCCATAGGTCAAGGATCTATAGATTACTCTTCCTCGCCATAAACCACCATAATAATAAATGGCTTTTCATTTGCCCCTTAATTATGAAAGAATGAGGGGAAGCAATGTACTTATTCTCAAATTTATAGTCAAATTATTAATGTATTCTGTTTTATGTTTTATGGTTGTAATAAGGTAGAATGTAAGGCTAGTAACAGGATGGATTTGAGTTGATTTAGGAAAGGAAAGGTTTAGACGAGGAGAGCAATCCATTGGGAAGAAACATTTGCAACAACTCTCCATATTCCATGTCCTACGGTTGTCCACAATGAGTCACTCATTTATCCAATTCACATCGTTTCGCCCAGAAAATTACACCACAGAATCATGATCAATTTATGTATCATTCGATTACGAATCCATTAAGTATAATGTACACTCTTAATGTATTATTACATACATTTATAATATAGTCAGATACACACAGACATTATGTACGAGTGTGTGGGGGTGGGGGGTGGTGTTTGATATTATGCTTTACATATATGAGTATACACATTCATATATATATATATATATATATATATATATATATATATATATATATATATACATACATATATATATATATATATATATATATATATATATATATATATATATATATATATATATACATTATATGTGGCTAAATTTGACATTATATATGAGTAGATACATCCACACATATGCGTGTGTGTTTATAATTGATATATTTATATATAGGAACAGATACCCATATATATAAATGCACACAGACATTATAAGTGTGTGTTTTGCATGATGTGTCTGTCTGTTTGCATGTGTGTATTTGTAATATATATTTGTTTCATATATATACATACACACACACACACACACACATACATATATATATATATATATATATATATATATATATATATATATATATTCATATATATATATATATATATATATATATATATATATATATATGTATGTATATATATATATATATATGTATATATATATACATATATATATATATATATGTACATATATACCTATATACATATATATATTCCTATACAAAATATACATAAAAAACTATATGTACGTTTCCACATTTACTTACCAATCATTTAAATATCTGTTTGTGGTATTTATATATATATATATATGAGGGTATGTGTCTATAACTTATATTATTTATTACATTTATGAGAATATATATTTCTTTATGTAGATACATACGCACAGAGACATAATGTGTGGGTATGTGTGTGTGTGTGTGTGTGTGTGTGTGTGTGTGTGTGTGTGTGTGTGTGTGCATACAGACAGATATGTACATGTTCCTATGTATTTACTTATAATCAACATATATGTTTGTGTTATAATCTATCTCAGAATC
>BOPN01001774.1:42500-45000 GCA_017312705.2 Penaeus japonicus | reverse complement strand
GGGATTTGATTTTTTATATGATTAAGATATATTAAAGTTCCCATTACCTTCCTATGTATGTTATCAACATGGGATTCAAACGTCCATCGAAGTGTAATCCTAGATTTTTTTTACTGAAGTGCTTGGTTTAATTTGGCAGCCTTCGAAATATATGGTTGTGTCTATGGGAATTTTAGCTAAATTTTGCCGACTACCTATGAAGATATATTGCGTTTTTTGAGGATTTATTTTAAGGCCATTGATGTCAAAATATCGTTTTGCTTGAACAAGAGTGTCTTGAGTGTTTGTTATCAATGCATCTAAATTGTTCACTGAGTCACTATAGAGAAATTGAGAATCATCGGCGTGTTGTATTAGATGGCAGTTATGGACTATGGTTGATAAATCATTAATGGAAATTGTGAATAAGATCGGGCCTAATAGAGATCCTTGTGGAACACCGAAATAGACAGTAGTGGTTCGTGAGTTGGTACTACTACTGTAGTGCCTGTCTTGTGACGTTGGTGATCATGGCCCACCATTCTTTCCGGTCTTCCATCATTCTAAGAACATCCACAACTCTCAATCCTCTTCCTATTCGTTCTACCAAGCATTCTATGAACTTCTTTCTTTGTCTTCCTCTTGCTCTCTTTCCTTCGATCTTTCCCGTCATACAATCATATTCCATTTTTTTCGCACGCATCACGTGTCCAATAAATTGCATCTGTCTTTTCATTATTTCACTGATAATTTCTCGTCTCGCTCCTGCTCTTCTCATGACTTCCTCATTTGATACTCCCTCAGTTCACGGAGTTCTCACCATTCTTCTAAGGCACCACATTTCAAAGGCTTCTAGTTTCTTCACTATATTTTTCTTCATAGTCCAAGTTTCTCAACCATACAACAAAATAGACCAAACAAAGCATTTTACTAATCTAGCTCCAATATGTTTTCCTATTCCTATGTTTGTTACTACTTTTTTCAAATTTCCAAAAACATATTTTGCTATGCCAATTCTCTTCTTTATTTCTTGATCACATACACCATCTTGTCACTAGACTTCCGAGGTATTGGAATTTCCTATTTATGTTCATTTGTACCCTCAATTGGTCCTTTCCTTTTGTTATGCCCATTACCTCTGTTTTATTAAAATTGTTTTTTAGACCTCTATTGTTGCATGCAGCGCTTAATCCTTCCATCAGACTTTGTAGTTTTTCCTCAGAGTCAGCAATTAATGGTGTATCGTCTGCATATCGTATATTATTTACATTCATTCCCCCTATTTTAATTCCATCCATTTCTTCAATGTCTTGCATGCACTTTTGCCCATAGAGAGAAAAGAGATCTGGGGAGAGAACGCACCCCTGTCTCACTCCTCTCTATATGTTTATCCATTCAGTCGTTTCATATCCATTTTCTACATTCGCTTTTTGGTCCCAATATAAATTAGCTATTAATCTTACATCATTTTTATCCACCCTTATGTTTTCAAGCATAATGATAATTTATTCATGTCTTACCGTGTCAAAGGCTTTTTCAAAGTCAATGAAAGCTATGTACAAGTCTTTTCTGAATCCACATTGCTCTTCTGGTATGTGTTCATTAATTTTATTTCTAATTCTGTTTAAAATGACCCTTAGTATTATTTTTGACAACTGACTCATTATGCTGATTGTTCTGTGCTTTGAGCATTCTGTGGCACCTGTTTTTTTGGGTATGGTTATGAAGGTGGATTCTCTCATACGGTCGGGTATGCATCCAGAATTGTAAATTCTATTTGTCAATTTCGTTATTTTATCTATTGCACCACCACCTCCATTCACAACTGTTATGTTCCCATTTACGTCGTTGTCTACATTTACTCTTTGGCTTGCCATGACTATACTAGGGTAATACATGATGAGGTCCCCTTGTTCTCTTTCACGTTTTTTTTTTTTTTTTTTTTTTTTTAATTCCTCTTTCATCGTCATACAGTTCGCCAACATACTCCACCCATCTTGCAAGTACATCCTTAGAATCCACTAAAACCTTTCCCTTTTTGTCCTTAATTGTTGAGCTTCTTGTTATTCTTCTTTTTCCCGATATCTGTCTTACTCATACATTTGTCTAGGATTTACTTTTTCCATTTGCTCAATTTCCTCACATAATTGCTGTATCCATTCTTCCTTTCTCTCTTTACATTTCCTCTTAACCTCTTGATCTATCATCTTATAGATTTCTGCATTTCCTTTCATTTTTCTATTATTTCTATTATTTAATTTTCATTTGCATCACTCTCTTCCTCTTGTTCAGTAACTAATATCTCAAATCTGTTTCGAATTTGTACTGTATATCTTTCTTTGAATTCAACGTTGCTTAGCACCTGTAGATCTTTCTTTGCTTGTTTCCTTCTCTTTTTTATGTTTTTAAGCCTTAATTTCACTGTCGCGATAACAGGGACATGATCGCATCCATGACCACCATCTGCCCCAGGGTATGTTTTACATCTGATTATTGAGTTTCGAAAGTGTTTATTTATGGT
>BOPN01001774.1:30000-37500 GCA_017312705.2 Penaeus japonicus | reverse complement strand
AAATGATGAAGATTGTGACTTTGTTTGCCCTGAAGTCGAAGGAATCTATGCTCACCCTCGTGATTGCTCCAAATTTGTAAGCTGTGCTAATTCAAAGCCAAGCACATCAAGTTGCCCCCCAAACCTTCTTTTCAATGCTGCCAAGAAGGTCTGTGACTGGTCTGATAATGTACAGTGCACTTCGTCTTTAGATGCTGAATGTGTTCTTACAATTGTTGAGACTGTCACTGATGCCCCAGTAACTGGAAGTGGAGTTACTGATGGAGGAAATGATGAAGATTGTGACTTTGTTTGCCCTGAAGTCGAAGGAATCTATGCTCACCCTCGTGATTGCTCCAAATTTGTAAGCTGTGCTAACTCAAAGCCAAGCACATTAAGCTGTCCTCAAAACCTCCTTTTCAATGCTGCCAAGAAGGTCTGTGACTGGTCTGATAATGTACAGTGCACTTGTTCTTCAGATGCTGAATGTGTTCTTACAATTGTTGAGACTATCACCGATGCCCCAGTAACTGGAAGTGGAGTCACTGATGGAGGAAATGATGAAGATTGTGACTTTGTTTGCCCTGAAGTCGAAGGAATCTATGCTCACCCTCGTGATTGCTCCAAATTTGTAAGCTGTGCTAACTCAAAGCCAAGCACATCAAGCTGTCCTCAAAACCTCCTTTTCAATGCTGCCAAGAAGGTCTGTGACTGGTCTGATAATGTACAGTGTACCTCTACAACGGATGCTGAATGTGTTCTTACAATTGTTGAGACTGTCACTGATGCCCCAGTAACTGGAAGTGAAGTCACTGATGGAGGAAATGATGAAGACTGTGACTTTGTTTGCCCTGAAGTCGAAGGAATCTATGCTCACCCTCGTGATTGCTCCAAATTTGTAAGCTGTGCTAACTCAAAGCCAAGCACATTAAGCTGTCCTCAAAACCTCATTTTCAATGCTGCCAAGAAGGTCTGTGACTGGTCTGATAATGTGCAGTGCACTTGTTCTTCAGATGCTGAATGTGTTCTCACAATTGTTGAGACTATCACCGATGCCCCAGTAACTGGAAGTGGAGTTACTGATGGAGGAAATGATGAAGACTGTGACTTTGTTTGCCCTGAAGTGGAAGGAATCTATGCTCACCCTCGTGATTGCTCCAAATTTGTAAGCTGTGCTAACTCAAAGCCAAGCACATTAAGCTGTCCTCAAAACCTCATTTTCAATGCTGCCAAGAAGGTCTGTGACTGGTCTGATAATGTACAGTGCACTTGTTCTTCAGATGCTGAATGTGTTCTTACAATTGTTGAGACTGTCACCGATGCCCCAGTAACTGGAAGTGGAGTCACTGATGGAGGAAATGATGAAGATTGTGACTTTGTTTGCCCTGAAGTCGAAGGAATCTATGCTCACCCTCGTGATTGCTCCAAATTTGTAAGCTGTGCTAACTCAAAGCCAAGCACATTAAGCTGTCCTCAAAACCTCATTTTCAATGCTGCCAAGAAGGTCTGTGACTGGTCTGATAATGTACAGTGCACTTCGTCTTCAGATGCTGAATGTGTTCTTACAATTGTTGAGACTATCACTGATGCCCCAGTAACTGGAAGTGGAGTTACTGATGGAGGAAATGATGAAGACTGTGACTTTGTTTGCCCTGAAGTGGAAGGAATCTATGCTCACCCTCGTGATTGCTCCAAATTTGTAAACTATTGCTATCAAAGCCAAGCACATTAAGCTGTCCTCAAAACCTCATTTTCAATGCTGCCAAGAAGGTCTGTGACTGGTCTGATAATGTACAGTGCACTTGTTCTTCAGATGCTGAATGTGTTCTTACAATTGTTGAGACTGTCACCGATGCCCCAGTAACTGGAAGTGGAGTTACTGATGGAGGAAATGATGAAGATTGTGACTTTGTTTGCCCTGAAGTCGAAGGAATCTATGCTCACCCTCGTGATTGCTCCAAATTTGTAAGCTGTGCTAACTCAAAGCCAAGCACATTAAGCTGTCCTCAAAACCTCATTTTCAATGCTGCCAAGAAGGTCTGTGACTGGTCTGATAATGTACAGTGCACTTGTTCTTCAGATGCTGAATGTGTTCTTACAATTGTTGAGACTGTCACCGATGCTAGTAACTGGAAGTAGGTCACTGATGGAGAAAATGATGAAGATTGTGACTTTGTTTGCCCTGAAGTCGAAGGAATCTATGCTCACCCTCGTGATTGCTCCAAATTTGTAAGCTGTGCTAACTCAGAGCCAAGCACATTAAGCTGTCCTCAAAATCTCATTTTCAATGCTGCCAAGAAGGTCTGTGACTGGTCTGATAATGTACAGTGTACCTCTACATCGGATGCTGAATGTGTTCTTACAATTGTTGAGACTATCACCGATGCCCCAGTAACTGGAAGTGGAGTTACTGATGGAGGAAATGATGAAGACTGTGACTTTGTTTGCCCTGAAGTGGAAGGAATCTATGCTCACCCTCGTGATTGCTCCAAATTTGTAAGCTGTGCTAACTCAGAGCCAAGCACATTAAGCTGTCCTCAAAACCTCATTTTCAATGCTGCCAAGAAGGTCTGTGACTGGTCTGATAATGTGCAATGTACCTGTTCAACGGATGCTGAATGTGTTCTTACAATTGTTGAGACTGTCACTGATGCCCCAGTAACTGGAAGTGGAGTTACTGATGGAGGAAATGATGAAGATTGTGACTTTGTTTGCCCTGAAGTCGAAGGAATCTATGCTCACCCTCGTGATTGCTCCAAATTTGTAAGCTGTGCTAACTCAAAGCCAAGCACATCAAACTGTCCCCAAAACCTCCTTTTCAATGCTGCCAAAAAGGTCTGTGACTGGTCTGATAATGTACAGTGTACCTCTACAACGGATGCTGAATGTGTTCTTACAATTGTTGAGACTGTCACCGATGCCCCAGTAACTGGAAGTGGAGTCACTGATGGAGGAAATGATGAAGATTGTGACTTTGTTTGCCCTGAAGTGGAAGGAATCTATGCTCACCCTCGTGATTGCTCCAAATTTGTAAGCTGTGCTAACTCAAAGCCAAGCACATTAAGCTGTCCTCAAAACCTCATTTTCAATGCTGCCAAGAAGGTCTGTGACTGGTCTGATAATGTACAGTGCACTTCTTCTTCAGATGCTGAATGTGTACTAACAATTAATGAAACCCCTGTACCAACAACACCCAAACCTACAACCCCTGCACCCACAACACCAGAACCAACAACACCTGAACCTACAACACCTGAACCAACAACACCAGAACCAACAACACCTGAACCTACAACACCTGAACCAACAACACCTGAACCTACAACACCTGAGCCAACAACACCTGAACCTACAACACCTGAACCAACAACACCTGAACCAACAACACCTGAACCTACAACACCTGAACCAACAACACCTGAACCAACAACACCTGAACCAACAACACCTGAACCTACAACACCTGAACCAACAACACCAGAACCAACAACACCTGAACCAACAACACCAGAACCAACAACACCTGCACCAACAACAAAACCTACACTTCCTAATCCAAATCCTGACATATGTGACTGTGAGTGCTGTACGAAGCCTCACCCTGAAGACTGTACATCATATTATTATTGTGCAGTAAGTATTAGTGTCTAGTTTATAATTTGTTGATAATAATATCAAATAGGAAATTAAAGATAACAAACACTAATTTTCTTCTGAACTTCCAGCCTGGAGCCGATGCACAGTTCAATTCCTGCTCAGAGGGTCTAGTGTTCCACCCTGATTTCAAGCAATGTGTCCTACAGGCACTGTACCCTCAGTGCCAGCCAGAAGTACCACCTACATGTGACCCTACTTGCGAGTGTCTTTACCCATCTGAAATCTGTTCCGAATATTACAAATGTGAGTTTGTTAGAAATGTTCCTCTGTATATTTAACAATTGATGTAAATTTGGCACAGCCTGTTATTGAGGCTTGGACAAGCTTCGATTGAATTTTGTATCATAAAATCATAATATAATAATCTTGTGTCCTGTACCAATGACCATAAGAATAAATATTTTTACAGGTAACAGAGAAGGAACACCCATCAAATATGAGTGTACTGGAGGACTTCTGTACAACAAGGACAAATATAGTTGTGACCTTCCACAAAATGTAGTGTGCTCCGGTAAAACAACACCTGCACCAACAACACCTGCACCAACAACACCTGCACCAACAACACCTGAACCAACAACACCAGAACCAACAACACCTGAACCAACAACACCTGAACCAACAACACCAGTACCAACAACACCTGAACCAACAACACCAGAACCAACAACACCTGAACCTACAACACCTGAACCTACAACACCAGAACCAACAACACCTGAACCTACAACACCAGAACCAACAACACCAGAACCAACAACACCAGAACCAACAACACCTGAACCAACAACACCTGAACCAACAACACCTGAACCTACGACACCAGAACCAACAACACCAGAACCAACGACACCTGAACCAACAACACCAGAACCAACAACACCTCAGCCTACGACACCAGAACCAACAACACCAGAACCTACAACACCAGAACCAACAACACCAGAACCAACAACACCAGAACCAACAACACCTGAACCAACAACACCTGAACCTACGACACCAGAACCAACAACACCAGAACCTACAACACCAGAACCAACAACACCTAAACCAACAACACCTGAACCGACAACACCTAAACCAACAACACCTGAACCAACAACACCTGAACCAACAACACCAGAACCAACAACACCTGAACCAACAACACCAGAACCAACAACACCTGAACCTACAACACCTAAACCAACAACACCTGAACCTACAACACCTGAACCAACAACACCAGAACCAACAACACCAGAACCAACAACACCTAAACCTACAACACCAGAACCTACAACACCTGAACCAACAACACCAGAACCAACACTTCCTAATCCAAATACCGAAATATGTGACTGTGAGTGCTGTAACAGACCTCACCCAGAAGATTGTACATCATATTACTATTGTGCAGTAAGTATTGGTGTCCGTTTTATAATTTGCTGATATAGGTATCAACTAGGAAACTAAACAAACTAATTTTCCTCTGAACTTCCAGCCTGGATTCGATGCACAGTTCCATTCCTGTTCAGATGGTCTAGTGTTCCACCCTGATTTCAAGCAATGTGTCCTACAGGCACTGTACTCTCAGTGCCAGCCAGAACCAACAACACCTGCACCGACAACACCTGAACCAACAACACCAGAACCAACAACCCCTGCACCTACAACACCAGAACCAACTACAACCGGGTCTGATGAATGTGACTTCGTATGTCCAGAAAATGGATTATATCCTCATCCACGTAAATGCTCAGAGTATGTTTCTTGTGTAAATTCAGTGGCCACTGTTCAGCAATGCTCTCTCGGTCTTCAGTACAATCCAACAAGCAGGAGTTGCGATTATCCTAAGTTTGCAAAATGCAACGCTAATGAAGAAGCCTCCTGCACATTGTCCAATCCTCCAGCTCCGCCAAGACTTCCTAACCCAAACACCGAAATCTGTGACTGTGAGTGCTGTCTGAAGCCTCACCCAGAAGACTGTTCATCGTTCTATTATTGCGCAGTAAGTATTAGTGTCATGGCTTTATAATTCGCTAATATATAAATGTCACTGTAGATTGAGAACGAAACATTACACTAATTTTCTTCTGAACTTCCAGCCTGGAGCCGATGCACAGTTCTTTTCGTGTTCAGAGGGTCTAGTGTTCAACCCTGACTTCAAGCAATGTGTTTACCAGACACAGTACCCTGTGTGTCAGCCAGAAGTACCACCTACATGTGACCCTACTTGCGAGTGTCTTTACCCATCTGAAATCTGCTCCGAATACTACAAATGTGAGTTTATTAGAAATATTAATCTGTATATCTAACAACTGATGTAAATTTGGCAGAGCCTGTTATTGAGGCTTAGATGAAATTTCGTATAAAATCATAACATAATAACATTGTCTCCCGAATCAATGACCATAGGAATGAATCACTTTTCCAGGTAATACAGACGGAACACCCATCAAGTATGAGTGCACTGCAGGTCTTCTGTACAACAAGGACCTCTATAGCTGTGACCTTCCACAAAATGTAGTGTGCTCCGGTAAAACAACACCAGCACCAACAACACCTGCACCAACAACACCTGCACCAACAACACCAGAACCAACAACACCTGCACCAACAACACCTGCACCAACAACACCTGAACCAACAACACCTGAACCAACAACACCTGCACCAACAACACCAGCACCAACAACACCTGAACCAACAACACCTGCACCAACAACACCAGAACCAACAACACCTGAACCAACAACACCTGAACCAACAACACCAGAACCAACAACACCAAAACCAACAACACCAGAACCAACAACACCAAAACCAACAACACCAAAACCAACAACACCAGAACCAACAACACCTGAACCAACAACACCTGAACCAACAACACCAAAACCAACAACACCAAAACCAACAACACCAAAACCAACAACACCAAAACCAACAACACCAAAACCAACAACACCAAAACCAACAACACCAGAACCAACAACACCTGAACCAACAACACCTGAACCAACAACACCAGAACCTACAACCCCTGCACCTACAACACCTGCACCTACAACACCTGCACCAACAACACCAGAACCAACAACACCTGAACCAACAACACCTGAACCAACAACACCAGAACCTACAACCCCTGCACCAACAACACCAGAACCAACAACACCTGAACCTACAACACCTGAACCAACAACACCAGAACCTACAACCCCTGCACCTACAACACCAGAACCAACTACAACTGTCTCTGATGAATGTGACTTCGTATGTCCAGAAAATGGATTATATCCTCATCCACGCAAATGCTCAGAGTATGTTTCTTGTATAAATTCAGTGGCCACTGTTCAGCAATGCTCTCTCGGTCTTCAGTACAATCCAACAAGCAGGAGTTGCGATTATCCTGAGTTTGCAAAGTGCAACGCTAATGAAGAAGCCTCCTGCACATTGTCCAATCCTCCAGCTCCGCCAAGACTTCCTAACCCAAACACCGAAATCTGTGACTGTGAGTGCTGTCTGAAGCCTCACCCAGAAGACTGTTCATCGTTCTATTATTGCGCAGTAAGTATTAGTGTCATGGCTTTATAATTCGCTAATATATAAATGTCACTGTAGATTGAGAACGAACATTACACTAATTTTCTTCTGAACTTCCAGCCTGGAGCCGATGCACAGTTCTTTTCGTGTTCAGAGGGTCTAGTGTTCCACCCTGACTTCAAGCAATGTGTTTACCAGTTACATTACCCTCTGTGTCAGCCAGAAGTACCACCTACATGTGACCCTACTTGCGAGTGTATTTACCCAGCTGAAGTCTGTTCCTCATATTACAAATGTGAGTTTAATTTGATTTTTTTTATATATTTAATAACA
>BOPN01001773.1:247500-250000 GCA_017312705.2 Penaeus japonicus | reverse complement strand
TTACTTTGGATCTCTTTTTTTTTTTTTTACTTTGGATCTCTTGTACGTGTTATGGAAGCGCAAGATAGAATACTAGTTAAGAGGTCTAGATATATCGTTGAGCTTGACGTGAAAGAATTTGGATTCATAGAAGGTAGAGGTGTAATGGATATGGCATTTGCCATGAGATACACACACACACGCACACACACACACACACACACACACACACACACACACACACACACACACACACACACACACACACACACACACACACACANGAGGGGAGGAGAGAGAGAGAGAGAGAGAGAGAGAGAGAGAGAGAGAGAGAGAGAGAGAGAGAGAGAGAGAGAGATCTGTTTCAGTGTACACAAACAAGAACACAAATATTAAATATAGTCGTTTATGCATAAAGCAATACCAACACTTTACCAGATGGACTAGTGAAAAGTAATGGAAAGAGCGCTGTTTACTGTGTAGTTTCAATGCGTTGATGCATTCGCAAATCCTGTGTGAGGGATCAATGATGCATGAACTGAGTTGCATGACATTACTTAACCGATGCTGACGAACGATTTGTTTGCGGTTCGTAATTGCTCATGCGATATGCATAAGTATATTGCAATATGATTTATACGTAATGCATGATGTAAGCGGGCGGGGGGGGGGGGGTGACACTGACAAATTGCTGTTGGAGTGAAAGAATTATTGCGTCGTGTTTTACGTATTTAGTACTCGTGTCGTAATTGTAATGTATATTAATATATGTGTTGATATCAATGAGGCTAAAATAGATTGGGATACTCCAGGCTGTAACACGGAGTAATAATTCAGTTATTTCGTCAGAGCAAAAAGCGAAACGGAGCCATGATGACTTTGTAACACTAATCCTGACCATAATGCAATCAATGGTTGAGAGGCATGACACACCATTGCAAATCTAAAGACAAATATGAATGAGTACGCAGAACATAAATCACATTTCCGCATGCTGTCGGCGTAATGCAGAGTCTCTTTAATAGTTCTTATAAACACCCCAACAGCTACTGGTCTTGGTCCAAAGATTATATATTAAACTTTTTTCCTCTGTCGTTTCAGTCAATATCAGTGTCGCGAGGGGACTCTTTATCACTCCCTAAAATGCAAATAAACTTTATGTAGATGAAGAGTCACCCTTGGAAAATGTGAAATTGGGTCCTTGGCCAATTCTTCGTGTTTGTACGATGCCTTTTTTTCTTGCGTGTGTGTGTGTGTTAGTGTTATATATACAGCGACTATGGACATGCGTGTGTTTATGTGTGTGCGTGTGAGTATCTACGTTTATGAGTGTGTCTCGTTGTTCAGCCATACGCAATCTGTTCATCTTCGAGCTTGAAGGCACCTCGTGTCCCTTGAGCCGAAGGGCCCTTTGTTAGTAATGCAAACGCCGCCCTTGCGTCCGTTGCCGCCGCCCTTGGCTCAGCTGACTAAGGCCGACTCCCTCCCGGCGGAGAGCAGCGCGGCGGGTGCAGCAAGGACGGCGCAAGAGCTCTGGGGAGAGCGGAGTAAATCACGGCGGGGGCGTGGTCGCTTCTCTCAGGGGGCGGGGCGAGCTCTCTTGGAGAGGCTGAGTCAGGAACCAAGCACCCTAGGGCCCCTCTCCCCCTCCCCTCTCCTCCCTTCCCCTCGGACCGTCTCTTCCTCATCTCCGCGTCTTCCCTCCACGCCGCCACCCGCGCTCTCGCCCCTCCTCGATGGTTCCTTCTTGCCCCGTTTTCCCCTTTATTTCCATTGACGCGGCTGATAGTCTTGCGTAGGACTCTAAGATCTGGTCGTTATCACCGCCATGGCATCCTGTACTACAGTCGTCGTCTTCGCCACAATCTCCGCGATCAGCACACTAATCTGCATCATATCCCCTTCATCATCGACAAAAGTCATCCTCATTATCACCACAACAACCACCACAAACATCACCATAAACTGTAGAGCGTCGCCCCCCTCTGCCCCCCCCCCCCCCCAGCGCCAGCGCCCTCTCTCCCCCCGGGGTCAAAAGGCCTTCATGAAAAATGACTTGGCCATAAACCCTGACCGGGAAGAAGCAGGACTCGCCCGAGGTTTATGATCGCAGGGGGCGGGAGGGTGGGGGAGGGGAGGAAGGGAGGAGGAGGGGCAGCAAGAGGAAGCAGGAGAAAAGAAGGAGGGGAAGGAAAGAGGCACAAGGGGGAGGGGAAGGAAGGAGGGAACAGGGGTCCACTGAGAGGGGTACTGTCAGGAAGAATGATATCCGCTTTAAGGTGGATATCGAAGAGAATGGAGGTTCCAGCATTTCAGGGCCTCGCTCCACTAAACTGTCGCTTGGCCCTTGCCTCGGGCGCCCTTATGTGCTTGGGATCTCGCCCTAACACACTCATCCCGGGGGCAGAAATAAATCTCCATTTTATGTACTGTTCCTCGGTCATAAAATACGTAGAAAATAAAACGTCTAACATTTTGATGCTACATTTTAATGCGATATTTTTGAGCCCATGACTACGGA
>BOPN01001773.1:222500-225000 GCA_017312705.2 Penaeus japonicus | reverse complement strand
AAAAAAGAATGAGAGGGAGATGGTTCGAGATGGAAAAGAAGAAAGCAAAGCAAACGTATCAGTTCCGAGAGAGGAAGACGGAACCTGGACTCTGGGTCAGGGGCAGCCGGGGAGGGCGGGGGAGGGGGTAGGGGAGGGCGTCAAATCAGTAATAAGGGGGTAAGAGCGGTCAGTGCAGGCGAGGGTAATGAGCGAGGGACTTAATGTCGATTAATTGTCTACAAACATACCTGAGACGGAACCTCTGGCTGGCTGCGGCTGCGGGAGGGAAGGAGAGGGCAGGCGGCTGCGGGAGGGGAGGCCAGGAGGCAGGGGGCAGGAGGCAGGGGGCGGAGGGAGGAGAGGGAAGGCAGGGGGCGGGGGGAGGGAGGGCTGGAGGAAAGGTGGGCGGAAGAGTCAGAGTTATGAGGGCACTTTCAGGCATGTATATGGAAATACGTGCATCCATACATGCGAAAAATTTAGGAGAGAGAGTGAGAGAGAGAGAGAGAGAGAGAGAGAGAGAGAGAGAGAGAGAATAAGAGAGAGAGAGAGAGAGAGAATGAGGAGGGAAAGAGAGCCCTCGGAAGGGGCGGAGCGAAGGCAGGGACCGGACAAGGCTCGGCAGAGATGCTCCGTCTTCATTATGGCGTCTTCAGCTGTCAGCCTCGCCGTAACGTCTCCCTAGAACACCGATCTAGCACTCAGGTCACCGTCACAGCCTGGGTCACAGTCATGAATTGGTTTACCGTCACAGACTCGGTACCCTCACTGATGAGGTCAGTCCAGATCAACGTCACAGCCTGGGTCACCGTTCAAATCTGGATCGACGTCACACCCTTAAAGATTAGGTCAAATTAAGGTACCGTTACACCATCAAAGATAAGGTCAGCTTAGGTCACCATCACACTTTCAAATATTAGGTTATCTTAGGTCACCGTCACACCCTCAAAGATAAGGTCAGCTCAGGTCACCGTCACACCCTCAAAGATTAGGTCAGCTTAGGTCACCGTCACAACCTGGGTTACCATTCAAAAACTGGGTCGCTGTCACAAATTGGGAGGAAGGTTTCCGTCGGTGTTGGTCGAGTCTGAAACCTTTTTTCCCGACCGCCGAAGGAGGGCCGACAGCGAGCCCTTTTGATCGAGGATTCCCGACGAGGGTGGGTCAGGCTGGGAGGGCGTGGGCGGCGCTGAGCGAGGTATGGCAGGGAGGGAGAAAGTGGGCGGTGTTGGGTGACGTAAGGTTATTGGATGGGCGGTGTTCGTGGGCGGCGTGAGGAATCCTTCGGTCGAAACTGTAGGTGGAGGGCGTGGGTGGGCGGCAGGGTTTCGGGAACGGAGGGGTTCAGGTTGGCCTTTTAACAGTGATAATGACATGGAATTACGGAACGACGCTGTTCTTCAGTAATTCCTAAATGTGAAAATGATGGTAATTAAGAGACTGGAACCTTATTGAAAAGAGAGAGAGAGAGGGAGAGAGAGAGAGAGAGAGAGAGAGAGAGAGAGAGAGAGAGAGAGAGAGAGAGAGAGAGAGAGAGAGAGAGAGAGAGAGAGAGAGAGATAAATAGATAGATAAATAGAGAGATAAATAGATAGATAGATAGATAGATAGATAGATAGATAGATAGATAGATAGATAGATAGAGAAATTAATATATATACAGATAGATAGATAGAGAGAGAGATAGATAGATAGAGAGATAGATAGAGATAGATAGATAGATAGATAGATAGATAGATAGATAGATAGATAGATAGATAGATAGATAGATAGATAGATAGATAGATAGATAGATCTGGGGTCGTTTGTCATACTTGGTCACCGGTGTTTTTGTGGTGTTTTCCTTTTAATTTTGCGTACAATCTCTCTTGCCCGGAGAGAGACAAACGCGCGCGCAGATACAATTACGTGGACACTCACAAACCACAATAATACACACACATATGTACTCATATATCCCGGGCGAGGCGACTCGGATTCTGGTGGAGGACAAAGAGGATGATGACACTTGCACTTGCACGGCATGCGCGGGATTCTGCTCGGAGGTCCTCCAGGTGTCTGGCATTATGTCATGTGGTCGGGGCATCATTGCTGCAAATGTAATGACGTCCGAAGAAGATCTTGCAATAGTAATAGTAGTGGTAATAATGGCTGCAATTGAGATAATGATAATTGTAATTATAACTAAAAAGGATAATGCCAAAACGATAATGATGATAATGATTATAATGATAGCAATCATGTTGATAATAAAGATAATGACAATAGTTGTTGTGATGTTGATAATGATGATAGGCATAATGATAATATTGATAATGATAATAACAATGATAATGATAATAGTTATAACAATATAATGCTAATAACTAATTATGATACGATACTGATAATGATAAAGATATTAATATTAATGATAGTAACAATGGTTATACTAGTAACGATGGTAATGATGATAGTAATAGTAATAAAGATAATTATAATGCTACTACCACAACAACCACCACTACCACCTTCTCTA
>BOPN01001773.1:190000-192500 GCA_017312705.2 Penaeus japonicus | reverse complement strand
CCCATTATGAGGCGGTCGATGGCGTGCTTATGGTGTGTGTATGAGGGCGATCCAATTGCCCTGAAGACGAGACGCTACAAAGGGTGATGATTCGGGTGGTGACTACTTCTCGTTAGCGCTTATGTACTTGTGGTGTTCGGTGAGGGCGGATTTGTAATCTGGGAGCGGAGTTAGTTGGGATTTAATCCTTTGATTTCGGATTATTTTCGGATTATTATAATTATGATTATTATTCTTATATTATTATTATCATCGTCATTGTTATCATTATCACTGATATTGTTATTGTTACTATGATTATCATCACCGTCATCATTATTAACATTATTTTTCATCATCATTAGTATTATTGTTGTTCACATTGTTATTATCATTTTATCTGTTACTGTTATTATTGCTATCATTGTTACTATCATTATGTTCTTTATTGTCATTACTATCATTATTGTTATAGCTATTTTTAGCATTGTGATTATCTTCACTATCAATATCCTCTTACTATCATGGTCATGATTATTACTATTATTATGAATATTGTTATCATTATTATAATTAGCATTGTCATCATCATTATCCTCGTTACCATTATTGATGCTATCATTATCATCCATGTCATTATCATTATTCTCATTAATTTCAATATCAACACAGTTTTGTTGATCATTATATATTAGTCTTCACCAATATAGCGATAATGATCAATGCATGGTTATATGATTATGCTAATTTTCATTATCATTATTATTCTTATTTATCATCAACACTATTATTACCATTATAATCATCTTTATGAAGTTGTAGTAACATTTCCATCAAGTTTATCAATATTAATCTCATGTTTTGTGAACGGTGAACTGGACAACTGCTCCACTTTTCGGAAACCACAGGCGACCATCACTGTGGTTTCCAGGGGGGGTGGGGTGGGGGGTGGGGGGGGTGGGGGGTGGGGGGATGGCCTCATCTGATGACTACTCTGGCCATTGTCAGAATCGGAATCCTGATGATGCTTTACTTATTCTTACTTTACACAGACAGACCTACACGCAAACACGTATACGTAAACAGGTGTGTATGTGCTGACGAAAAAAAGAAATGTATGTGTGTCTGTGTCCATGCTTTCACATGCCATGCCTTTCTTTTCGGGCGAATCGCGGAGAAGTGATGCTTCCGAAATATGCACAAAGGCTGTCAGTCGCTCTCACACTCCTAGCCTTTATCAGTGTTATTCCTCGTAGCCAAGGCGGTTACTCACTCCATGCCGGAGTTAACCGCAGTGCTCTGCCTCGTCATTTTACGCGGGGAATCGATGCCTGTTAACAAAAAGTGTACATAAATCTTCCACAACTTCAGCTGTGCGGAGATGATTCATGGATAATGTCACTTGATTAATCCCTAATCACGCCAGCCACAATCACAGGTGGAATGGCCGGGAACCCATGATTTACAGGCGAATTACCAGGCATTAGGAGATGAAACTATATTAATGACCGTATGATAATGGATCACGCAGCGCCCAGTCATGCCTAACAGGTGATCTCGCTCACCTGTTTAAGCACAGATTACATCCGTCAAAGGGCTGGGCCAAGACGCCGCCGCCGCCGCTTGTTGAGCAGCTAACACGCGGGCGGGGATGGTGGTGGTGGTGGGGGGGGGGGGTATGCCGTTGTGGTCTTCCAATTTTCCTTTTGCTTATATATATATATATATATATATATATATATATATGCATATATACATATACATATATGTATATATACATATATATATATCATGTATATGTATATATATGTACAGTATATATACATATTTACATATATATAGATATCTATATCTGTCTATATCTATCTATATCTATCTATATCTATCTACATACATATATATATATGTATATATATACATATATACATATATATGTATGTATGTATATATCTATCTATATATATTTATATATATATATATATATATATATATATATATACATACATGTGTGTGTGTGTGTGTGTGTGTGTGTGTGTTTGTGTGTGTGTGTACACTCACATATTCATCTTGCTTCTTCCTTGTTTCCTTTCATTCGTGTCCTTTCTCCACTGGCGTCACTAATAACAATGCGGTAGTTGATACGTATGATGTAGGTTGTTGTAAATAATAATGAGATTGACATTACTGCAATCATAATAATAACACATAATAGAGCTTGCAATAATGGTCTTGCAAGAGATTATTCAAACAACAGTAATGACTATGATAACCATAACAATGATATACTCATAATGCAAACAATTAAGACAATATGGAAAGAGTTAACCCTTTGAACAGAAAAAAGTGGAAATGACCTTTTACAAACCAATATACCAAATGACCACCTCCTCCAGATGCAACGAAATACCGAAAGACAAGGAAGCTCCATTATAAGCAGCGCGTGGAGGACTGTCTACCTGCGTGACCCCCCTCCCCCCTTTGCCCCCTACCTCCCTGAGTGTGTACCAACAACATTCCCTTC
>BOPN01001773.1:165000-167500 GCA_017312705.2 Penaeus japonicus | reverse complement strand
CACATTGATACTTCTTTCTTATCTAAAATTCTACGATCGGGGAACTTGTACTAACACGTTATCGCATATCAATCATATTGTATGTTTGTTTTATCTAATTTTGTGAATGCAACAATCATGTATACAATTATAACATCTTTTGTTTAAGACATATCTCCAGATGAAAATTGAATTTTTTTATTCTTGTTCCTGATATCAAACCTCTCTCCATGTGTTCCTCTCCAGGCATACATTATGCTCTTAGGAACAGTGTGCACCTCTCCTGCTCATATCCTGTTGCTGGTAATGGCCAAGACCTCTTAGAATAGCCCTCTAATTCGCCATATATCCTCTAAGGAAGCCGTGCCCATCAGCAGCACCAACACGCCCTCCGCAGTCCGAACACAGGTCCAATAGGGGCTCATTATCGGTTCTTCCCTCTGCACGTACGATCAGCTGACTGACCATCGTCGCACCCCACCCCCTCCCCTCCCCGTGATATTAAGGAAAGACATGGATTTTTCATGTTCTTAGTCATGGCAGCACGTAAAGCTTATTTATTCTTATTTATTCCAGTAAACTAACCGCTTCTCTCTATGTCTTTAATATTTTATCTCTCCACCCCCCCTCTATATCTCTCTTTCTCCTTCCATCCTATCTTTCTCTATTCTCTCTCTATCTCTCTCTCTCTCTCTCTTTCTCTCTCTCTCTCTCTTTCTCTCTCTCTCTCTCTCTCCTTATTCCGTCCTTCCTCCCTCCTTCTCTCTATATGTCTCTCACTCTCCCCCTCTCTCTTTTGCTCTCTGTTTCATTTTCTCTGTCTCTTTCTCTGTCTCTGTCTATGTATATGTCTATGACCCCACTCTTTCCCTCCCTCCCTCTCTCTCTCTCTCTCTCTCTCTCTCTCTCTCTCTCTCTCTCTCTCTCTCTCTCTCTCTCTCTTTCTCTCTGTCTCCACCTCCCTCTTTCTTCTGATGCTTCTTCTTCTTCATCTGTCACGTGTGCATCCAGGGATCAAATTCTCTGAAGACAGCGATAAGAACTTCGGAGCGCCCCGGTCGACACTCCTGCGTCTTTACATCTTTTTCCCGCCGCTAGTTATGGGTGTGATTTATCTAGGGAAACAGCCGCTCCATGTCGAGGCAGCGATGGCTAGAGATAGACCCTAGGACATGCTACGAGAGAGGGGCAAATGAGAAGAGTAAGGGCAGGGACAAAAGGAGGAATGGCCATGCGCATATCAGTGCACACGAATACTTACTTAACCTCGAACGCATAAAGGAACACACAAACACTCACACACACACACACACACACACACACACACACACACACACACACACACACACACACACACACACACACACACACACAGGCACACCCACAAATGGCCAAGATAGTAGGGCAATGAGAAGAATATTAAGCGAGAGCAAGATATATGATGGATAGATAAACTGGGCAGATGTAAATTTACACAGATATTGTGATAAAGAGAGGATACCTCATGCATGACGGAGACGGAAATATATATATCTTTATCTAGTTAATGGCTAGATATACGATACCAATACAAAGAAAACTGGAGAATATAGGACTAATAAATAGGCAAGCAAACAGAAGAAAGGAAGTAAGAGAAATGGAGTGCCAGTAACGAAGCCTACCATATCCTGCGCCGCCTATCCATAAACCTGACCCTCTTTCATCTGATGTAAATATTTAGATAAAGATATGTAAAAAATGTCTTTCCTTCGGCAGACAGGCCTAACGCACTGTACAAGGCTGTTCCTTTAGAGAGAACATTTCCCTTTTTCCATTCTGTGATCATGGAGTAACATGGACATTGTCAGAGGCCTGTTCTGCGGGGCATAAATCTCCCGGCCATCGCCGCCGGGCCGCTCCAACCTCAGTGGCTCCGGGGAGATAAACAAAGATTCATGCTAATGCCTCTGACGCCGATCCAATCCATTTAAACTCGCGTCCTTTGTTTTCCGTCCGACGTGAACAGGCTCGTTGATCACATTTCGCTGCGTTTCGACTTCGATTTTCGTCTTTTGTTGCGCGCTAATTCCCCGCATTCTTCCGCATGTGTTGCAATCGCAGGGTGCAGCGCGCGCACCGAAATCCGAAGTCGTATGAATTCGAATTACCATTTTGGCTGCGGCTGTTACGAGGTAAAAAATCGATAATTAAAACAACAAAAAATCAAGATTTATTTTCACGCGTGACCCTCAGCTTGCACCTCCCGTATCTGACGCTGCCATCACGCATATTTATCAGACATTTTTCTTTTTACTTGAATACAGCCAACTGATTCTTATGAATTATGCACAGCCAAGTACAGGTGTACCTGTGCTTGGACAGAATGCGCAATAGAGGATCATGATGCGCCGCACACGAAGGATCCAGCAGCGGATTGGATCCTGTTCCGAGAGGGATTCCAGCCGACGACGAGCCGCTAGTTGCCGCCGAGACGTCCGAGGTGGGGGAAGTGGGCGCTTTCCTCGAGACGGCCTTTCCTCCT
>BOPN01001773.1:125000-127500 GCA_017312705.2 Penaeus japonicus | reverse complement strand
AATGTCCCTCTTGCGGTTCAGATCAGATTTCGACGAGGGTAGAGGGCCCTCCTTCCGGTTTCTACCCGATCGCGAGACCACGCCCACTCGCCTCCCCTACCTGTAAACGATGCCCCCCTCCCCCCTCCTCCCTCCTCCTCCCCCCTACCCTTTGTGTGCGAGGATGCTCTGTGGTGCATACGTGTGTCTTTGTATGTATATTCGACTATACACGCATACTAATAAACACACACGCACACACATGCACATACATGAATACACAAACACATATAGAAAATAGAAATTCGTATATGTCATATGAATTATCCGATTTTGTGCCAGTTTGTAGGGACCTAATGGATAATCATTAAAATTCTTAAATGTTTGAGAGAAAGTCTCATTTACTTACAGTGCCTCAAATAAAAGAGTCTGCTACCCCCCCCCCCCCCCCATATACACAAAAAAGCGAAAGGAGGGAAACGGGAGAGAGAAAAACCCTGAAACTTACCGCATGTTTATCTATCCCACAACAACGAGTTATTACCTGTAGTCATTTATTACACCTTTCTATTTAATCATCATCCTGGATCACGTGATTAGGATGATCATTTAAAACACAAAGGATAATCACAGAATTCTAAGGAAAGTAAGTAGATGTTGTATCATACGAAAATCTCTTACTTGAACTTTTGCAGTAGGCCAGTCTTCCTTAAAAACAAATCCTCACAGCTGCTCACTTTCTTTTCCTTCATCTCTCTCTCTCTCTCTCTCTCTCTCTCTCTCTCTCTTTCTCTCTTTCCCTTTCTCTCTCTCTCACTCTTCATCTCTGCCTCTCTCTGTCTCCCCCCCTCTCTATCTCACCTATCTATATTTCAATACACACTCCTCCCATTTACATACAACTTTGTCGGGTCTGCCAGTCCCATAGAGGGATGGCCGGAGGCGCACGTGCCATTGCCCCCCCCCCCCCCCCACCACCACCACCACCATCAACCACGAGGTCAGGCGGGGCGAGACAACAAGACTGACCCTCAGTGACCCCATGACGCCTCGTCATTTGTCTCGCTTACCCAAGCTTTCCCTCCCTCGCTCCCTTTTTCTCCCTTTCCCCTCGTCCTTCCCGATAGCGGCTGACACAGATGGATTTAAGTACCAAATTATTATCTGGATGTTTGACACCCGCCTCCCGGCTTCGGCGTGTGTGGCTTCGAGCAGATTTCGTGAATTTCGTGAAAGGTTCTAAGAACACGATTAATCTGCTCCATAGCATTATTGCAGAGTTTCTCTAAGCCACAAATGAAACAACAAAGCATAGAGGTATGGGAAATGCTCTTTGTTCTTCCCGTCTTATAATAATTACGCCATTTACTTCAGCTTTTCTCCGAGCTTTGAGTGAATCATTATCATGAAATCTAATGCATAAAACTGAGATTTAGAGTAGTTACCAGCACCGCGACCTATCATTTTATCCGTTTTTACAGTTCTCATTTGCATAATCCCCGGCGCACGTGCAGGCTGCTTCTGGCACGCTCTCCATCTCTTATCGCAAGAATAGTAAGATGAACGGCAGATTATAAATCTTAAAGAGAGAAAAATGGCGAGAGAAAAAGGTCATCACTGTAGCCTTTTTTTCTCATGGCAAGTGAATGACTGCATGATGAACTTGGCCGAGAGTGCAGTCATTGGCAGACTTTATTGGTGCTTGGAGCGGGACTTCGTGAGAGCCAGGAGAGAGGGAACACGAGGCAGACGTGTTACATGATATCGCTACGTCTTGTGGCGGAAGTGAGGAAAGGAAAAGAAAGAAAGGGGAGATAAAACGAAGGAAAGGGAGAGCAGGAAAAACGTGATAGGAGGATGAAGAGAAGTAAGAAAGTATTGGAGGAATATGATCCGGGGGATATGGCGAGCGAAAAAAGTGGAAGAAAGAAAAAGAAAAACTCAGAAAGTGGAATATTCAGATATAAAAAGGACGAACTTATGAGCATTTCAAAGAAGACACAGATATATAGAAGATAAGAAGGTAACAAAAATGCAAAAAGTATATGGAAAACATTTGGAAACACAGTGAGAGAGAAGCTTGTGATATAGACTTCAAATGTGGTTCGAGCGGGTCGTTAGGCTGCCTTGACACCTAAGAGTGATGGCGTGGCACCCGTGGCACCCCTTGGCACCCCGGGGCACCCACTCATTAAGAAACCTGACCCCAGGCCTTCCCTTTTCACTCCGCCCATGCCACGCGCATCTCATTATGGCACCGACAGACCATACCCGCTTATGAGGTCCCTTACTTTCAAGGCGGACTTCAAGGTAGGCTGCCCTCGAAAGAATTCAACTTTCCTTGCACTGCCGAGAGAGGAGAGAAAGCAAAGGGAAAGATGAGTTGGTCAAACGCGTGGTATTAATTTCCATGAGACAGTATGCCTAAATCTGTCGCTTGTGGAGAAGTGTACTTGATGTCTGATGAAGAGCGGCGGGTATGTATGTGTGGGGAGGGGGGGGGGGGTAGATTCAAACAAAG
>BOPN01001773.1:82500-100000 GCA_017312705.2 Penaeus japonicus | reverse complement strand
AATCGCCGGCTACTCACAGGCGGTTATTCGGTCTGCGAGTTCTCTCCAGGGAAGATTGTTACCTTTGATGTTATTATCGCTATTTATGTTATCTTCAGTACGTCCACGAAACTCCTTCAGCCCACGCAACGCCGCCGCGCGAAAAGTTTCGGTATTTATCAATTTTTATTTATATATATTTTTATTTCTTTTGAAAGTGTGACGGAGACTCGTCGTTATGATGGAGGAATGTAAGACTCCTGTCGCATGGCCGTCAGTGCGCCCGTGTCTGTCTGTGTGTTTGATAGATCATATTATCTATAATTGCTGTATAATGTATTGTCACCGAGTCTCTCCGTATTTCATAGATCATGACGATTTCCCCGAACTCAAAAAAACTGAAGGAAAAAACAAGAGAAAAACAAAAATGCAGGAGAAACATTCCCGGGCAGATCGTAAAACGCCTGATTAACTTTCATGGCGTTCATTCTGACATTGAAATAAAATTCCATACGCGTGGGCTATCTTTTTGCCCTTCGCGAGAATCAAGATATATTTGCGAAGGTAATGAGCATGCGCATCCAATTTACTTATATGGCCGTTGTTATTTATTCGTTTCTTCAAGAAAATATATGATCCGACGAAAGGATGTAGGTCTGTGAGTGAGGGAAATCAAGTAGAAGACACACAAGTACAAGTACACATGTACTCTCTCTTTCTCTGTATACATACATACATGCATACATTTATATATATATATATATATATATATATATATATATATATATATATATATATATATATATATATATATATATATACACACATATATATATATATATATATATATATATATATATATATATATATATATATATATATATATATATATATATATATATATATATATATATACATATACATATACACACACACACACACACACACACACATACACACACACACACACACACACACACATATATATATATATATATATATATATATATATATATATATATATATACATATACATACATACATACATATGTATATATATATATATATATATATATATATATATATATATATATATATATATATATATATGTGTGTGTGTATGTATGTATATACATACACACAAGTAGAGAGAGTCGTTATCCCTGACAAATAAAACCTCTAAAACTTGAAACTCGCCACGCCCGCATCCTGCGCTGCATCCGCTGCAGTCGCGACGCTAATACGGAGATTTATTGACTTCGTCAGATCCCAAAAGATACGATGAATAATTTTGATTTTTATCTATAGCAACCAAAGCCGCCGCGAATGAAGCGTTTTCTTATGTTAAAGTGTTTCAAATATTTACGAGCATTAAAAAAAATATATATATAAAAGAATAAGAAAGAAAATATTAGAAAAGAATAACAAAACAGAATTTTAAAAAGCCAATAAAAGATACTAAAGCTTTCGATGAACAATTATCAATTGTTCTTAGAAAGCAAATATCCTCAATATAATAATATCATCAATATGATCCATTCCTTTATTTATCTTTTTTTAAGCGTCAACGTAACAGTTGAAAAGGAACACCATGCAGATGCGAGCCCAGTGGTGGTTATTAATAAGAAAAAGCCGAGGAAAAAATATACCGTTCCTGTATGTAATTCCCAGCAATAATGTCACGTCTCTCTCCCCGTTCCATTAATCTCCATCGCCGTCGCCTGTGTTTCGCTTTTAGCTTTTTTTTATAAGATGTGGAAATATGAACCTTCATTTACGATCTCGCTCTCGGTTGGTGTCTGTGGAGTGTGGAGGGAAGGTGCTGGAGGAGGATGCAGTAGTGGGTAGTAACTTTTATAATGATGATAATAATAATATAATAATGCTAATGATAATAGTAATATTGATGATGATAATGATAATAATAATAGTAATGAAAATGACAATAATAACAATAATGATGAATATGAAAATAGTTATTATTGTATTAATGATACTAGTAATAATAATAATGATGATAATAATGATAGTAATAATAATGATAATGATAAAATAATGATAATAAAAAGAGTGATGATAGCGATCTGTCCTCTTCCTCTTCTCTCTCTTTCGAAACAAAAAATAGAAATGACTAAGGTAATTCTGGACTATCTGCAACGTGCATCTTTGGAAGAGTTCGTTTTTTAATGGTTTCAATTTTATATCGTTAACGAGAAAAGGGGAAAAGAGATGGGAAAAAATATAATAAAAGCGTCCGCAGATCTATAATTAGCCGACCCACCAGTTCCCGGATTATCCAAACTGACTTCACTTTTATTAATATTTTATTACTCTATTAGTGATCTCTTAGTTCGACTTTAACGGCTAACCGGGTGAATTTCATGTAAATAAAACACTATAAACTTATTTAATGAGAAGGTAGGAAAATTAATGATTTCTCTTGGTCCGCAATACTTATCGTAATGTGACGCTAAGTACTATTTTGTACTGGCGTCTGAAGGTTAGTGTCGTTTCTAACTTGATTGAATTTGGACTCAGCTAGAAAACGAAAGAGAGAGAGAGAGAGAGAGAGAGAGAGAGAGAGAGAGAGAGAGAGAGAGAGAGAGAGAGAGAGAGAGAGAGAGAGAGAGAGAGAGAGAGAGAGAGAGAGAGAGAGAGAGAGTGAGAGAGAGAGAGAGAGAGAGAGAGAGTGTAAGTTACACTAAGGAAAGGGGAGAAACAGGGGGGCAATAAACATGTATGGGTTTTATTAGCCCCCCGCCCCCTCATCGCTACAATACTATAGGTTCGTAACGAGAGCTAAGGCTGGTGTTCGCGAGTGTCCTGTGTAGCTGAAACTATATGTAGATAATCAATAATTTGATCGACAGACACACGACATATCTACAGGGACAGTAATATACATACTCACTGTGTACATTTACATAGAGCACGCACAAACACTTATACAAACAGCTAAACGCCTGTTTATTGCCACCGAGATAGATACCAGTTTACAAGTAGACAGGTGTATAAAGGAACGGCGAATAGGAGGAGGAAGGGGGGGAGGGGAGGGGGGCAAGCGGAGTGGGAGGGAGGGGGAGAGAGGGGGACACTGGTCTGGCTGTCTCCTGCTGGTTCCTCTTCGATACACTCGCCATGATGAAAGACCAATTAAGATGGGCCTGATAACGGCAGTGACACACACCTGTGAGATTCCTGTGTCACCGCCGCGGTTTGGTGAATAAGAGGGAAGGAAGACCGCCATTAATGTGTGTTATCGGTTTTTTGTTGATATTATATACCAGCTATTAAATGTTATTGTCGTTGATATGTTCTTCCTATCATGATAATTATCGATGTTTACAATAAGCATAGCTACTATTAGGAGCGTGGATTTGTTTCTTTCTTGTATAGATTATTACAGTCCTCACCGTCGCCATAAGTACGGTATTCGCACTTTTAGGAACAAACCTCTTTAGTCACAGAAGTATTTAGCTGCTATTTTTTTATTTTATTATTTTTTTTATCCCAGAAAGAGCTATCGTTTGGCATCCAGGGAGGAACACTTCACCCTCTCCGTATTCACACGTTTTGATTTAGTGGCGTTGTACATCATTCCCTTATGCCGCCCAGGTGAGGCCGGCCGGAGGCAAGTACACGCACTCAGGTTCATTCTCCCGTTGCAACGTGTTGTATTTTCGCCCTTGTGGCCCTGTGTCGGGGATGTATGTGGTTGCGGAAGAATGATAGATGACAGTCACATACCCAGCTGGAGGGGAGGGGAGGGGAGGGAAGCGGTGGGGAGGGGAGGGAAGTGGTGGGGAGGGGAGGGAAGGGAAGGGGGGAGGGGGAAGGGAAGGGGGGAGGGAAGGGGAGGGGAGGGGAGGGGGGGAAAGCTGACATTTGTATTGGTCGATAACGCTTGTATTCGGGATGCAGTGATGGGTATTCCGTTTTTTTTTTCTTTTTCTTTTTTAAAAATATTTCAAAAGCTCTCTTCGTATCTCGTTTTACAGTCCAACTTGTTTTTCTGTCAGAGAGTAAATAAATAAAATTATGATAATGGCGATAAGAGAATTAATCAGTTGAGTAATAACTATGGAAATAAAGATAATGAAAATTGTAATCATGTCAATGCTGAATGTATTTTTTTATTATGAAATAGTAATACTTTTTTATATTGTTGCCTATTACCATATGTATTAGTATTTCATTACTATTATTATAGATAGTGGTATTTTGTCGTTATTGTTATTAATTGTTGTTATTATTATTATGATGATGATGATAATGATGAAAATATTATTATTATTATTATTATTTTCATTAACATTATTATTTCTATTATCATTGTCATTATTGTTATTATTATTATTATTATTACCATTATTATGGTTATGATAACAGTAATGATAATAACAATAATGAGGATGATAATAACGATAATAACAGTAATATTAATAATAGCAATAATTGTGATGAAAAAGATAATAACAACAATAATCCTCATTATTACCATTATTGTTGTTCTTGTTAAATATTTTATCATTACTACTACTACTATCCCCATCGGCATTACTACAATAGTTACAACCGCTATTGCTATTCGATCCACATCATTGCCACACCGAATGCAGACGAAGCTAGATGGCCAAGCCCGAAGCCACGACGCCACGCCGCCAGTGCAAGGCAGTGCCGGGCGCCGCGTGAGAGCCACTGCCGGTAATGTATGGTCGCATCGAGACCTTCCTCTGTTTCCTTTTCAAAAGACAATTCACGCGTCATTGGCGGCGATGGCTGTGACGAGCGGATTAATTTTGATAACTGTGACGTCAGCGGCGATTCCTCGGTTGAATTATCGTAACAAGAGGAACGGCCTACCTCGGAACTGTGGTGGGAACGGTGCGGGTGTCTCCCAGAGGATAATTTATATTACATAGGCATGGTGCATCCTAGAAGGATACATTATGTTCATTACTGATTTTTTTTCTTCTAATTAATCATATATGCACACAAATAATATTTCCATAACATGTTTTACATGATATTATAATGATATTGATTAATCATATATTTTTAAAATGTCTATACACAAAGGAAGATGGGATTTTTCATGATCCAAATTTTTATTGTCTATTGATACGAAGAATGAAATGCGCTACCAGTGATTAGAAATCCTTATGTCCAATGTAAACAGTATCATTACAATATACAGTTTACGATTAAAGTTGTAGAAAATCATACAGAAAACGCTCGAACAGCCAATTAATGTGACTCCTTTTGGTTTGGTTAGGATGGTTTCGAAGCATGTTTCGTAGCTGACGACTTTTGCCCTCGACAGCAGCGGACGCACAAATGATGGACAGAACGCTCGCACTGAGGTGACGTCACGACTCCCTGCCTCTCTCGGCCCGCGACCAGTGCACACCAATTCCTCCATTAAGTGATAAGATTATCCTCCTTTCGGACAGCATAAAACTGAGAGCTCGCATGAACGCTCGCGTCGCCTGGCGATGAATGGCCATTGATGTTCAGATGATCACTCCAGCGAGCGATTGCCCCGAAGGCTTCCAGTTTCCTCTTTCTTTCTTCTTTCTTGTTCCCGCAATCAGGGAGCTCTGTGGGCGGCCGATATGCGGCAGTCATTGTAGTTCAAGAATAATCATATATATATATATATATATATATATATATATATATATATATATATATATATATATATATATATACACACACAAACACGCATATTTGTGTCCTTTGGAATATTCCCAAGAGTTATCGTTAGCATTTCATCTTTATATGTATGTGGGATAGAATAAGCGGGGACAGGAAAGAGGAAGATGAAGAAGGGAAATAAGAGAGAGAGAGAGAGAGAGAAAGAGAGAGAGATAAAGATAGAGAGAGCGAGAGAGAGAAAGAGAGAGAGAGGGAGAGAGAGAGGGAGAGAGAGAGAGAGAGAGAGAGAGAGGGAAATATCTCAATAAACCTGCAGCCAGATGTGCAAGGAAGAAAGCGACGCAGCGCCGAGAGACGAAATGGCCATTGTCATGCCTTCCCCGCGAAGCTTAATAACTGCCAATCGGATAACAATTACATAACATAAGGCGAGATTACCGTACGTGTCCGCCTGAACAGCTGCGAGGGAGAATGACGGGCGGATTTTTAGGTGTTAAGAATGGGCGTGGAGCGAAGTGGGCGGACTCAGGGCCGCTGATTCGACGCATTTAAGGGCCTGTTTGCTCGAGTGGCGTGCCCGTGCTTCAGGGATTCGGGGGGCAGAAGCACTTACAAACACCTATATGTTTATATGTCTATCTATCTGTATATCTATCTATGTATCAAACAATCAGTCAGTCTCTCTATCTATCAGTCAGTTTATCTATCTATTTATCTATCACACACACACACACACACACACACACACACACACACACACACACACACACACACACACACACACATGTAAGCAGACAGGGCGGTGAATGTCACCACAAAGTACCTTGTAACCAGACTCTTCCTGTTAACACAATATGATCTGACGTGACGTTAACAAACCTGGCACGCAAGATTTACAGTCAGCTTCGCCTCCCCCCACCCCCCATTTCCCCTTCCCGATTCGAGCCCTCCCCCCCTTTCATCCACCCTTCCCTCCTCCCCCCTTTCGTTGCCCCGACCAACCCTCGCCCTTCTCTACCCTCCCCCCTCTTTCTCCGTCTGTCCCACCGCCCACCTCGCTTTTTGGCGCCCCTTTCACCCTTGCTTCAACCTTCACCCTTCCCTTGCCCCCTCCCCCCCCCCTCGCCCCTTCCTCCTTACCCTTCTTTCCTTCCTACCTCTCCTTTGCCTTAGCTGCAAACACTAGATCATTCTCACTCTCTCTCTCTCTCTCTTTCTCTCTCTCTCTCCCTTTCTCTTTCTCTCTTTCTCTCTCTCTCTCCCACTATATATATATATATATATATATATATAGTCTTTATTCACTTCACAAAAGGAGCTAAATCCAACAAACTACCCAACTGCTCTAGTTAGCACGACTAGTTTTGATTGAACACATCACACACACACACACACACACACACACACACATAGCTGTTCTCGTGTCCGTGTGTAGCCATTTTGATTTCTGTATTTTGGATATTTTTGAATACTTCATATATAATACATTTCCTCTTCCCGAATTCTTGTTTTTTTCGATGAAAGAAATGTTTGTTTGAATTCAGTTCTACATGTCCTTATTTTCCATCAACAGCAAGCAGCGTGTATTAATTTCCCCGTCATTCCCTCGCCCGCCCTCCTCCCTTGCCACTCTCATTTCGTAATCCTTGCCCTTCCCTGTTGCCCTTCTGCCCCGACGCCCCTCCCCTTCTCCTTTCTCTCTCTACCTAATCCAACCCCAACATTTTTTCTTCCTCTCCCCCTCTTTTATCTTTTCCCTTCCCATCCCCTGTCGTCTTTCACCCCTTTCAACCATTGGCTGATCAGCTCATTTTATAGCCGACCAAATCACTCTCGGGAAGCCAGAGGTCCTGCTTTTTCACGTAATGTTTATATTACGAAACCTCGAGCCTGGGATTCTTGGCGGGCGGGCTGGAGGGATGGGTAGTCGGGGAGAAGCTTGCGTTGGTACACGTTCTATTTGAGCCGTATTATCCGATTTTCTTTATTTTTTTTCTCTTCTCTCTGGGTCTAATATTGAGCTTTGAAGTGTACACACTGGTTATGGAGTTTGGATATTTCTTTATGGAGCTTTAATTACATCAGATGGCGTTTGTAAGGGCCACTCCTTTCAAGACCGTCTAGAACTATAGATTATCATTCGCATTGATGTGAAAGCTGTGAAAACAATGTTTAATCGTTAAATGATAACCCTGCATATAGGAGGGTCGCCCACTACAGGTAAATATAATCAATGATAAGAAAGATAGGTGCCGCTCCGTTGCGGGAAGCAGCCTACTCTCATTGGCTAGAATTGAATAACACTAACATTGGGCACGCCCCCTCGCGCCCAACTGGCCAATCAGCAGCCGCGACTAGAATTCGATTACATCAATAACGCAAACAGGATGTCTCGCTGATGTCTAAAATGCTATCGGAGATGATGAAACTCTTTGCACTACGTCACTTTACTCCTTCCTATTACGCAGATAAAAACGGAAAGTCGATACAAACAAACAATACATTAGAATCAATGGGTTTAGTTAAAGGGACTGTAGAACTTTGAACTTTCAATGGAAATCCCAATAGCAGACTGATAGAAAAGAGAGAGAGAGAGAGAGAGAGAGAGAGAGAGAGAGAGAGAGAGAGAGAGAGAGAGAGAGAGAGAGAGAGAGAGAGAGAGAGAGAGAGAGAGAGAGAGAGAGAGAGAGAGTGAAGCAGCGGCCTATGAGAGATTTCGCAGATGAAGACGAATAAATTTCCCGTTTCCCTTTTGAACCAGTAACGTCCACTGCCCACACGTCATCTTTTTAAAAGGAGTGGTTTCCTGAATGATACTTCGCGCGATCTGTGTGTGTGTGTGTGTGTGTGTGTGTGTGTGTGTGTGTGTGTGTGTGTGTGTGTGTGTGTGTGTCTTATCTAGTCGCTCGTTATTTCACTTCACCTGAGTTCTTTTAGCTAACTCGGTCACGCTGGTTATGAATCGGAAATTGCCCTTTCAGATGTCGTTTACACGGAGGTAGTAATGTGCACACTAAGGTATTCACTTCACACACACGCATTAATCCAAAATTAAAATTCATATTGCCACTAATTAAACCGCTCTAGAACTCATCTAATTTTCAGATTCATTCGCCGAGATATGGACTTTAAAGGTTACACAAGTGAGTCTCAATAACTGATGAAGATAAATGATCTCCCGAGGTGTCACTTGAATTCTCTTTTGTGCCAACCAGTGCCTCTCTCTCTCTCTCTCTCTCTCTCTCTCTCTCTCTCTCTCTCTCTCTCTCTCTCTCTCTCTCTCTCTCTCTCTCTCTCTCTCTCTCTCTCTGTTTCCCTCACTACCCCCTTCTCTCTCTTTTGTGGAGCCATTGATATCAAATATGGGGATGACGATAGCAATGGAGGTGTTGATGATTGCACTGATAATAGCGACAATAACAGTATCAATGATAATAAACATGGTGATTGTACAGTGATAATAGAATAGATTCATAAAGTAGGGATTATGCTGATACCGTAAACAATGTTCTAAAAAGATAACCGCAACAATAAAAGGAGTGATGCCCATCTGAAAGTGAGGTAAATGACATGATAATGAGGAAAATAATGATAACAGCAATATTAATGATTACACTGATAATAGTGCAAATGATAATGATAAATATAACGATGATGATAAGATAATGATATCATTTTTATGTGCGCACATGGACTAATGAAAGTTTCTGAATGTGACTTAATTAGCAGTAAAAAAACGAAAATACGATACACTAAATGACACAGATGTCACTTATGAGACTCGAATTAAAATGATACATCGACTCCTAATGAAGCGCTTTGGCGACTTTTCGTAATGATTTTTTTTCTGTTTTATTTCCACCTCTCTTTATTTTGTATCTACTTCTTGTTTAGATGTTTGCTGGTCATGTTTATAATGCAATATTATACTTGTTGTGTTCATGCCTGTTAATCGGTTTGTTCATTTTTGGGGAACTGCTTAATGTGGTTATTCTTAGCTATACAAGCACAAGCAATTCCTATAAAGTGCGAGATACGAGGCGACGGTGCGGAAGGTGCGGGGTCGTTGTTCAGGGTCGTCTGTGGTCGTTGCAGTGGCGAGCCTCGTGTCCTGAGAGAGTTTACCCAACGGAACGAATGCTCTTGTGTCGATAGCTTTTTGGGGAGGCAGGGGGAGGGAACAGGGAGAGGGAGGAGAGAGAGAGAGAGAGAAAGAAAGAAAAAAAGAAGAAGAAGAGGAGGACGGCCTATGTGAGTGGGATCACATTATCCTGTTTTGAAAATTCGGTCACGCTTCCTCGTTGTGGGAAATCACTAACAACCCCCCCCCCCCCACCGTGAAGGTATTGGCCGCTCGGATATCGGTGTGGGATTCCAGTATGCATTCTAAAAGTGTAATGGTGAGACTGCACGAGCTTTTCACATAAGCATAGTTCATTGGTGAAATAATCAGCGACCATATAAATGCAGTAATTGTTGTATCTTTTCTGGCCAGCTCTTTCCCATAACAAGTCTATGACACAGAAATGGGATCTGGTCTCTCGTTTGATTTTGTTCATGGCCATTCAGCAGCAATCTTAACGGTTCTTTCCCTTCATTCCTGGCGCGTTCTTCTTTCGCTCTCCTGATTACCACCCTTCGGCGCCGACTAATCCTCGGGGAAAAAAGGCCTTCGATTCTTCCACTCTCCATTCTGTACCTCCTCCTTATATCCTCACCTTACGTTCTTTTCCGTCGTCAACGCTTTCCCCACTTCACTGGCTTCCCCTTCCTCACTCCTCCTGTTGAATGGCAATCCTTCCCTCTGCCCTTATGTCGCAAACACAGACACACGCAAGCACAAACACACACATACTCATATGTGTGTATATATACATATATATATATATGTATATATATATATATGTATGTATATATATATATATATATATATATATATATATATATATATATATATATATATATATATGCACACACACACACACAGATATATATATATATATATATATCGTATATATAGATAAATAAATAAATATATATATATATATGTATATATATATATATATATATATATATATATATATATATATATATATACACATATATATACACACACACATAAATAAACATTAATATATATACACTTATACAAATATAAACAAATAAACGCAAATACATATACGTGTACTGACAAACACTCAGACACCCAGACAAAAAGCCCAAACACAAAAGGTAATCCTCTTGCTGACGGCTTCTTCAAACAAAACGTTTTCATTAGCTCCCCTCGAGCCTTTGTTGTAGGTGTTGAGCTTGCACTTGAGGGTCGTGTCGAGCAAACACTCGAAGCCCTCGAGAACTTTGAGGTTTTAGGGTGTTGGAAAGAGGAAGGGACTGACACCCTGCTTCCGATGGAGAGGAAAAGGAGAAGAAAAAGGTTATTGTCTGAAATTAAATGATAACAAGGACGGAAAATAAAGAGCTAGTTACATTGCGAGAATGGGAGGATGGCTGTGGTACATTATTGGAGCGATTTAACAAGGTGAAGAACAAAAGAAAATGTATTTAGTTTGATTATTGATCCTCCATATTCAAAGTCCCCTTCTCCTCCTCTCCCCTTCCCTCCAATGGCTTCTCCTCCATTTATGAATTTTGGATAGGGTAGTCATTAGGGCTTTCTTTCCCCTTTGGCTCAGTCCTGACAAGAATCAATTACTAAGGAAAAGACTCCCCGCCCTTTGTCACGTGGACTCTCCGCCCTTCCTTCGGTAAGCAATATGCCAGGGTGACCTCTATACGACGCGTGCTTTGCCTCTCCTCTTCCAGCTCTTCCTCTCTGCCCATCCCCTGATACCTCTTCCTCCTTAGTCGTGAAGGAGTGCGTCCTGCCCCTTATGCGATGTGTTTAGGGCCTCACAGAGTATAGAGATGTAGAGATGGGTAAATAACTCTATCAAGATATCATTGCGTGCGATTTCCTGCTTCGGGATGCGAATGGAGGAAGGCCATTTCCAGAGTGCGACTCCGACTCGCAGCAAGGATTTTTTTTCGAAATAGAATATCCAATGTTTGTTCAGTCCGCGTATTCCTCCTTCGGCGTCTCTTAGAAGTCAGATGACGAAGCAAGAAATGTCGTTCATCTCCCGACCGCCCAAGTCCTAATCGGCTGTCCCGTGAAAACGATCCGCGCGCGCTGGGGCTGATTATCCACGATGATTGCGACGGTGACGTGGCGGCGGTGGATGGCCCTGTGGATTCTCCTCTCCGCGTTTCTGCATGAAATGACATCCATTTCCATCTCTTACCTAATTATCATGGTGCATTTTCCCGACATCCACCTCCTGTTACGTAATCTACCATTAGGATCTTGGAGTTTGTGTCTATTCTTTTCAACACTGTGCATGATAATGGGAATGGAAAGGCGCGAGGCCGCCTCCGCTCCGGCCCCGACTCGGCCAAGAAGGATTTGTCAAGGGGAATGAGGAGGATCCAGTCAACACGGGGAAATGGGCGGAGGGGACGGGGGCCGGGCAGGGGCAGGGAGGGGTGGGGTTAAAAGAGAGAAATCCATTATGGGCGCTCTTAATCTGCAGGGCCTCGAGACAACATTCCTTACTCCTGAGGTGTTCTCAAAGGGACCACCGAAGGCTCAATGCCCCTCGAATTCCCCAAATACCCCATCAGAATATTCATGTCAGAGCATTGTGGGCACGGGCTGGCCATTGTCGGGGTCTGTTAGCAGCCCACGAGGGAGGTGGGCAGGGAGTCGGGCACCGGGGAGGGGAGGGAGCGAGGGAGGGGGTACCTTGTTAGCTTTGTGCGGCGCCCCGGGGTTCCTCCGGGCCGCGACCAGCTACCCTCCGAAGGGGTTGGCTTTGTCCCTCGCCGCCGCGCCGTCGGAGGAGGCAACACAGCGGCGGTGGAGCGGCCGCCTGTGTGCGCGTGTTTGAATGTGGGCGAGGGAAGAAAGGCGAGAGTGATATTACAACTTCCGTTCATTTGAATCGGAATCATTTTTAAGGGACCTCTTGTGTATTGGTAGGTCGGCTGAATCGCCCACCAGGTGTTTATGGATAGCAGAGCATTCTCTGGCCGGGAGCAAAGGTCTGGAAGAAACCGAAAGTCCAGTAAAGTTGTGAAAAACGCTAATAGCCGATCGGGTTTAGTTTCTATGATTTTTCGTCGGTGTAGCTACTCTGTTTCTAAAGCCCATTACACTATGATACTAATAGCAATGGTCATGCAGAAAGAGAAGGGAACGAAAGAGAAGAAGAAAAGAGATGGTTCAATTGAGTTATATTTTCATGGATGGGTTCAACACACTTAAACCTGATACAAATAACATCAAATGACACGGGGAATTATCAAAGCAGATATACAGAAGGGATATAGATTACCTTTAAAAGGCATTCAAAGACACGAGAACAGGTATTTGTAGAGCACTTTCGATCACACTCGAGGAGAATATAAGCACTCATGTAAACACTCGAATGAAGCAAGGTCGTGTAACCTTTGTCCACGTAATGGGCACGCGAGGCGCTCTCGGGGGCACTTTGGACAATACCAAGGGTTCTCTTGAGTGCACTGAGGGCACGTGATCCTTGATAAGGCACCCCCACCCCCTTCAAGCCCCCGGGCGAGCGGGGAGGGCCCCCCGGGTAGCGGGGGATGAACAGTAGTAAACGTTACCTCGTGCGGGACCAGCAGGGACCCTGTCGGCAGCTGTGGGGAGCGTGGCCGGGTACAGGCCCCTCGCAGTGCCCTGCCCGCCTGTGCCGCCCTCCTGCAGGATGCACGGGGAAGAACAGGGCGCAGTAAAAGGGAGGGACGCATACGCGGTGAGTGAGGGAAGGGAGAAAGCAAAAGGTAGAGATGACAACTCAGCTGAAGATTGAGTGCGGAGAGGAAAGAGAGCTGTCGATGAGACTGAAATGCAAAAACTGGGGTAGAACGTCCCCAGTTTTACAGCACCTTTCGCTATCTAATGAATATGATTGATCGTTTAGATAAAAACGCTAATTTTCGAGAGGTATAAAAAGGTCTCGTGAATACTGCTTTTAATGTACCTAAGTTATCTCATTAAATGGTTGCATATTTTGGAGTATTTATTATTGATCAGTATGGATTGGGAACGTGTGTTCATCTCTCTCTCTCTCTCTCTCTCTCTCCCCCCTCTCTCTCTCTTTCTCTCTCTTATTATCTGTTTCTCTCTCTTTCAGAACACACACACACACACACATACATACATACATACATACACACACACACACACACACACACACACACACACACACACACACACACACACACACACACACACACACACACACATATATATATATATATAGTCCCTGGCTATTCTTCCCTCTCCCACAATTTTCCCCTCGTTTCCTCTCCTCCTCCTCCTCCTCCTCCTCTGACCCACATCCAAGCCAGCCTTCCCTTTGCCCCTCTTATCATCAAAGCCCCTCAAGCGTAAGAAATCAAGGGGAAGTGATTCTGGATACCCCAATCAATACCAAACTTGACCCCACGTGCGGCGCTTACCATAAATATATCAGGGAGGGCCATGGAGATGTGGATGAGGAGAAGGGGGAGGTGGCGGGGGAGGAGGGGAGGAGGGTAGGAGGAGGGTAGGGGAGAGATGGATTAGGAAGGGTGCGTCTGAGAGGGGGTAGGGGGAAGGGGGGGGGGGTTATATCGTCACGCTCTGCCACAACAAACTGAGTGACACCAATAAAATTTTCCGCCGTGTTACCAGCAGACGACCCAGACAGCTGACCAGGCACCCTCATCTCGTAGGGCTGGTGGTATACTGGTGTTGTCATGGCTTGTGGTGTGACGAGACGAGGCGCAGGATTAGCACTGGGAGAATGACAGGGGAGGAAGAAGGGTTATTTTCGTTGGAATTTTATATAAGATGGGGACGATTGCGTGTGTGTATGTGTGTGTGTGTGTGTAATTTTATTTTTGTTTTTGTCTGTTTATGTGTCTGTTTTATCTACATGTGTGTATGTGATTTTGTGTTTTGGTTTTGTGTGTGTGTGTGTTAGTCATTTCTTTTTCTATCTGTGTGTGTGTCTGTGTCTGTATGTGCGCGTGTGTATGGAAATGTATCGCTTACAATGAATCAGACTGTATCTCTGCTTTTAACGGCCTTAAGAACTGGAACGAATCTCCTTTGAAAGAGATAGTTAGACGAGAGAGGATCCTTTAGTAAACTTTCTTTCCCGATTTTCACTTGGTTCAATTCTGGTTCTGGGATATGAGAATGGGAAAGAGATCCATTCGAAAGGTAAATTTTCAAAGGCTATCTACATCCAGGTTGATACTGAAACAAGACATGCCGTATCAATATTCTTTTCCCTCGCTCTTCCTTGCCATTTTCCTCCTACCCATTTTCTTTGATTTTCATAGTCGTCCTTCTGATCTTTATATGTGCCTCTTCCCTTCTTAAATCCTTTCATGTTATTCCCATACCTATTTCTCCTCTGGTCTCTTCTATTCCCCTTCCTTCCTCCCTCCCCCTTTCCCCCTTCCATCTTTCATCTGTTCCTGTCCATAACGCCATGAAATTTTATTGACCTCGCCCTTCCATAAATCTTACTTGTATGTTGCGCGCTCTCTCTCTCTCTCTCTCTCTCTCTCTCTCTCTCTCTCTCTCTCTCTCTCTCTCTCTCTCTCTCTCTCTCTCTCTCTCTCTCTCTCTCTCCCTCTCCCTCTCTCTCTGTCTGTCTCACTCTTTTTCTCTCTCCTTCTCTCTCTTTCCATCTCTCAATCTCTCTCTCTCTCTCTCTCTCTCTCTCTCTCTCTCTCTCTCTCTCTCTCTCTCTCTCTCTCTCTCTCTCTCTCTCTCTCTCTCTCTCTCTCTCTCTCTCTCTCTCTCTCTCTCTCTCTCTCTCTCTCTCTCTCTCTCTCTCTCTCTCTCTCTCTCTTTCATTTCTGTGTAAGTGTTTGTTTGTCTTCCTCTCTGCCTCTCTTCTTTTCCGCTTTGCTTCTCTCTTCCCATCCTTACCCCCCTCCCCCGTCCCCCTCCTACCATATCCTGCCACTCCCAGCTGCCCTTTGTGACGTCTGCGGTGTGAAATAAGGGAATAAAGGAGAATAATATGGGATAATGCCAATGCCACCGACCGCCCTAGGCCGCACTTCTGGCCACTGAGGGTAAACTTGGCTATATCTCTCCCCTCCTCCCCTCCCCTCCCCCCCTTTTTCCTCCCCTCTTCCCCTTTTATTCCTCCCTTCCTCCACCCCCCCCCCCGAGCCCGACCCCCTCCCCCCCTCTCTGTCCTAACGTTCGCTGGAGTGGCCGTGTCCTCCAAACCTCACGAGCCGAGCAGATGAATTAGCTACGGTTGCATTTTTATTGAGTTTGCATCGGATGACTTTCTGAGCGGAGGGACAACGCCACCGCCAGAATGCAAGGCGCCTTTGATGCGTCTGTTTCTTCCCTTCCCTTCGGCTCTCGCGCAAGGTTTCTGTCATTCCGTCCGAGAACTTTTGAGTCATCAGGTGTGATTAAGTGCACTCTTGATCGTCGCAGGAACATCCGGTTAAACAATGATGAATAGGACCCTAGACCTCCGCGGGCCGTATCTCCGCCGCATCTAAACTGCTTAATGGCTAGTTAGCGGTAAGGGATAACGAGATGATGTGATAAGGGCCTACAGATGATGTTCTCCCCCGCTCCCTCCAGCCAGCCCCATCCCTCCTCCCCCTTTCTGTTTGAAAATCTGTCATCAATAGGCATCGCATAAAGGCCTGCGTCTGGTTCAGATTACGACTAATGATTGATGTCATCTGGCTTTGGTTTAGAGTCGGCTTCTCTCCCGCAGAGTCGTTTCATGATTCGGCAGCTTATCGGCTAATTTCTTGTCTACGCAGTATTTTTTGTGTTTGTAAATCTGTGTTTCCTCTTGTTCTCATTCTTTTGTCTTTTTGTATTCATCCTTTCTGCGATTTTGTTTTACGAATGATATATATGACAACGACAATGACTTGATTTGTTGCATCACAATGCAATGCCGCGACTCAACAGGGAAGCGGACGGGGATGATTTTCTCGGCTCTCGATTTTATTTCCGTGCGTCGTTTCTGCGGCAAGATTTATCACGATGACTTCCTTCCAAAATCTCGTGTAAGCTTCCTCCGGAGCGATCACCTTCGGCAGCAGCACAAAGAAAGACCAACAACCAGGGAAAGGAAAGAGAAACCCCGTTGTGTAGCGGCAACACAGATGCATGTGCTAACAATGGAGAACAGGAGCTTAATCCCTCGCCGCTTTCGGCTGCGACCATTCACGGCCCGAAAGACAACTCCATTGTGCCCTCGACAATGGCAACACTTCTTCAAAAGCACCGAAAGGCCGACATGCTGGATTTTTGGCGCGCATGCGTTTTCCCGCTCTTTTCTGCGTGGGTCAGTCTCCTTTATTTCGAAAGTATGCATTTACTGGAGAAGAATGTTAATGTGGGTTAAGATCTTTCTTTCCTAGACTAATAGTGTGATATATGTTGTACATGGTTCCGCGGTCATCCCCATTATGTGGGAATTTGAGAATTTACTTCTCCAACAAATTGCTCCGTTATCCTGAACAAGAAGGACTTCCGTTGTCCGAACGGCGCGGGGAACAAGGCGCTCAAACGGAAACAATCGACGATCGTTATTGACATAACTAAACAAATAGATGTCAGGACGTTTTCCAGGCCTCTATTGTTACCTCCCCACTTTCTCTTACTTCCTGAAAGGGAAAAAGAGCTAAATAAACAGGCCATTAGGTGCAGTCTTCTTGGCGTCAGCAGAACGAGATGCCTCACTCGTTTAGAATAACCCTCAAGCCTTTATTAGCCGCCCGAACCACCACCGCC
>BOPN01001773.1:50000-60000 GCA_017312705.2 Penaeus japonicus | reverse complement strand
CTGAAGCTGTATGTCGGGCCATCCGGAGATAGAAGGATACCGCGCCGGGGATCCTGCCTCCTCGTGTTGTTGTCTCCCGTCTTTCACGTGGTATCGATCAGCCTTAGATCTTACTCAGTCTACAGTCGAGAAATTAATGACTTTATAGCTTAGTAAATTATCTTACCATGATATCCGTTACTGAAGCTCCCCGGCCTAAATTGGTTGTCGATCGAATCATTTCCTTTTCTTAAATCCCCTTGTGTTGTTCCCTCCAGTTTATATATATATATATATATATATATATATATATATATATATATATATATACATATATATATGTATATATGTATTTATATGTATATGTGTGAGTTCATAAGGACCATGTTCTATGAATGTCCCTCGCTTCCTGTTCGCCAGTCCGAGCTGAGTCCGAGCTGTCTTCGGGCTCATCTCTCCATCCCCCGAGTTGTATTTTCTTTGAATTTCTCAGGGTTCTTTTCCGACTGTCAGCGCTGATATTCCTCGGCCCTGCATCCGCGAGGGAAAGGCTCCCCCACGTCGCCTCCCGACCCCTCGTGCGTGCCACGACCGTAAATTCGAAAAATGATAAAGCAAAAAAAGAGAAAAGAGAAGGAAAGAAAGCAAATGATTGACAGGTGATAATCAAAGGTGGTGGTGGTTTCGCATGGGGAGGGGAGGGGGTGGGGGGAGCTGGCAGTGTGGATGTTAGGGGGGGGGGGTAGAAGTGGGATCGGGCACAAGTGACCACAGGTTGAACCTGCTTGGGGTTTTACCACATTCCGATTTTTTTTCTTCCTTTTTAAAACCTTCGATTGCATATTGAGATTGCTCGTCGGAGTGAAATTAGGGGTGAAAAATCTGCGATGTATTTTTCTTTAGATCTGAATGTTAGATACAGCCCCTAGCGAGTCTGAGAGTGCTACTGGTAGCCTCCCTCGGCCGCTCCAGTCATGCTACCCGCTCTTCCGTCCGACTGGAATGCCTCGCTCTCTAAAGCCATTCCTCTTGGGTATGGCGTGCACGTGTGTGATTTAAAAGTAATGGCGAGTAGATTAAATCTCAGCTGTTCGCAGAGTAATGAGTAATCAATATATCTTCAAATAAGGTAGAAATTAAGACAGCAGTGACGTCACTTTTAGTCGAATTATTTTATAAAAACGAAAAGGATCTTTTCTAAGATTGCGTGTGAGTTTAAAGCACAATAATTATCGAAAGTAATAACTGCGAAACGGTAAATATTTTTGCCGATGATGAGATTATGACTGACACTGGAACCGAAAGACGTCACGCTACCCGCGCCCGGTAAGGAGATGGTGGCAAGGTGACGGCCAGTTGTGAAAGTCTTGAAAAAAAAACGCAAAAATACTTTCAACGCAAACAAGAATCATCATCCGACGGGAATCTAGCTGAGAATCTCGATGGTAAGTAACACGTGACGAAGGAGAACTGTAGCCTTGCTGACTTACTCTCCCTGTGCAGAATGTATGAAGTTATGAATGAGCGTTAGATCGTGTTTACGAGACCAAATATGGTGGCACTGCAGCCCCTCGGACGAAAAGAAGCACTCCACGAATATGCGAGGCTCAGAGACTGTCGCTTGGAATTCCTCAGGAGTGCTGTGTCTCTCCGTCTGTGATATATATATATATATATATATATATATATATATATATGTATATATATATATATTATATATATATATGTATATATATATATATATATATATATATATATATATATATTCCAGCCGTTATTCTTACTTTATTATCATATTTTTGGCTTTCAAAAAACTCCAAGCAAACTTTTATAAACCTCTCCAGTATGTTATTGTTCTGTTATTTCTTTAAATGAATGCAATGCGCAACGGAAATTAAAGTTTTATGTTCAGTCAGAAGGGGCAGGTCATCCTCACAGGAAAGGCATAGCAGAGCCTTTGAGGAACATACAAGACCAGGGGTTCCCCGAGATGCATTGGAGTGCCGGCGTGATTCGAGTAAAAAAATATTTACATTACAACATTCATTTATATATTTACCAGGCCATTTAATGATGTAGGTTGAACAAACTGGATTGGGAGATAATTTCGCAATGCTTTAGTGGGAACGGAGATACACGTGCAAGACAAGAGAAAATCAACGAGAAAGTCGTTCTGGGTTTCATGTATCTTCGAAGCATTAACACAGACATTAAAATTCAATACATTAACATGTATTTATATTCCCTTTGCAAGCAACGTCGCAACGCCAGCATATCCTCAGATATATCGTCCTGTTACCTCGTAAATAACAAATTGCAATCCTTATTACATGCTAAAATAACATCAGGGGGAAACCTGTGCCGCGAGGAAAGTGCTCGGCTGACACGAGCTCCCTCACGATTCCCTTCGAAGTTCATCAGAGATCATCTGAATTGACCCGTGGGGGTGTGATGGTGGGGAGGGGGGATCATCCTCGCCAAAGATCACATTAAGATCACACCAGAACACCTTGGGAGATCACCATTGAGCTGTGGGTCTGGCAAGTTCCCTCCGCGTGTGTTTGGCTTGGGTAGTTAGCCGGGTGATAATTTACGAGCCACAATAAATAACAACGTCTGACTTGCAATTTTAGCTGTCTGGGCCGAGCGTGCTGCCCCGTCAATGTACCACTGATATACTCCGTGGCATCTGTTAACTTACTCTATCGTGGATTAACCTTATAGTCAGTCCGAGTTTAATCGTGGCTAATATATATTTTCTCCTTCTCCTTCACCATCAAACCATGCATCTCTCTGTGGCTATGGTACATGAGACAAAAAACACGTAGTTTCTTTTGTCTGTTTCCAGAACGGTTTTAATCGAAATATACAGGCAATACATCTAGTATTTATAGTTGTGGCGTGGTAAGCTTGCCCCGTATGTCCGTCCCACCTGCGTCTCCCTTGCTCGCGAGGAAGCGAAGTGAAACAATATCATGCGTATGGCAGTCTCGGGGGGAGTCCATCACATGTCCAATAATGGGGCCGACATTCCACCTTGTGTAAACTCCCCAAGGTCCTGCCTGGCCCGTTGATCTCCCCTGTCCTCCATTATCGAGCTCCGATTGATACGCTGTTGATTATTTGTCGAGGGTCGCCCAGGCCGCGGCTGCCATTGGTGAGTTGCCGAGCTGGTGGCAGCCTGTTCGCCTTTCATAGGTTGGCTACCCTGCATACAAGTAGTTTATCCTTGCCCGTTTTAACTCCAATATTTCTGCGTAGGCGGACTACGTAGTATGGAGAGGTTGTTGTTAATGATTAAAACCTGCACAAAAGAAAGAAGGCATAGGATCCGAGAGAGATAGCGACATAGAGAGCGAGCGGGTGGGACAGAGCCGGTTGGCAAGCCTGTTCGGGACACGCCCCCTTGTCGCCCCGGGGCCGATCTGCCAGCCCCGCGCCCAGCACCCGGGCACCACAACCAACCCTAATATGATAATACTCTACTAAACGCCACGCACTAATTGATCATTCACATCTCATACATTCGTATGTGTAGATAACCAAAATCTATCATGGCGCCCATAGCAAGATACTCGGCGGCTGTCCGCTGGTTGAAATTGATGGCATCAATAAAGAAGGTAAATATAGGAATGCGATAACCCCGTGGGCATCGGCGCTACCAACTCCCGAACGGACATGTTACAGCTGGGGGAAATCGTTTAGTGTTCTTGCCCAGGCTCTTACCACCCAGGAATAAAGCAGAACCCAACGGAAATTCCGATAATTAGACAATAGGCTCTTTGCTGTAGCTGCGCCGCCGGACAGGGAACTTGGCCGGGTATAGCACCGCGTCCGAGTTGGCCCTGCTGCAGTGGCATGAAAAGTTGCTTATACGGGTTGAAGGCTGTAGTACAGGCTACGCGCGAATATAACCCGCCGTTTTTGTAAGTGGATCCAGTCATCTTCCTGGCAGCCCAATGACGAAGGAGGCGTTCAAGCATAACGCTACACATTCCCAACAGGATCTGGTTAGCGAGCATTCTGGCCCAGAAATCTTGCCACGACTCGACTCCCTGCTCATTAGACTTTATTTACTCACACGCTGTAGTATTTGTACAATATTTACCGGCCGTTTGTTAAGGTGAAAGGCGCAGTTGCATGATTAAATGATGGAAGAAGTCAATTTTGGCTTACAATAGGTAGCTGGCCCCGTTGTAGTGAACGAGTGTGTCAGCGTGAGAAATGGAGTTGTTGGGTAATTTATAGCTGATACGGTTGTTATTTATGGTTAATGACACGAAGAAACTTGCCACCTGACACAGTCTTTCACGAATCAATTCTCCATAATACTTCCACGTTCATGAAATTAATAAAAGGGAACTCGAATGATTTATGAGTCGGCGGACATGGCTAACGGTATCAAAACATTCGTAACCGAGCGTATTTTCGGCGTTCTTCCCTCGAAAGGACTATGCCGTCGCCGTGTCGCTTTGGGAGACAGAAAGGGAAATGGCTTGCGCTTTTCTCTCTGGCTGGAGGCAGACGCCAGTGCAGCACGTTGCGTGATCGCCGGATTTTCGTTTCTGTGAATGCAGAGTTAGCCAATAAATTCCGAGAAGTGGTTGGCTCGGACGGTCACTGACTATATCGCTTTTGAATGCCCAGTTTAGCTCCGTTCGAGAGATGCAAAAAAAGGCTTATTTCTAGATAGAATACATCAAGATAGCGAGACTGTGTGTTTGCGACAATTCATGGCCTTCATATCAATAAATCCATCCGACCAATTTATAATGCGTAGTTCATTGCAAGGAATTCAAACTCTTTTTTCGCATAACAAATCATGGAATAGGAGTGAGAAAGAAATTTGACTAAATCAAGAAAATAACATAGTGACTTTCTTCTCCCTCTCTTTCAAAGGTCTCAAGTCAATCGAGTGACTTTAGAAATAACTGTAAAGATTTCATTGCTATTGACGAGACATAAATCCTGTGATGTGATTTTGGCCCAATGATTTACGTTAGCTTTGGGCTATACTTATCTTAAACGATTTGTATTTGAAAGGACGTTTTCTCACATGATCGACAAATCTTCGATGAGTGAATTTGACAAGGATTTGTTGTCTTTTTAAAACAAACATTTATTCTACCCTATTTGAGTCTCACTATTTATTACTGGAGTATATTTGATCAAATATGCAGTCAGCTAATATCTTGTTTCCTCAATTGTCTTTATATGGTCGTCTTTCTAGCCTTCGACCAGTATTGGCGTATTATAGACATATGATATCAGGTCGTTCACATCTTCGTCGATACCGGCTTCAGGTCCTTGCTTTGTAAAGCTGCTAAAACGAAAGAACGTGTAGTGTGTGTGTGTGTGTGTGTGTGTGTGTGTGTGTGTGTGTGTGTGTGTGTGTGTGTGTGTGTGTGTGTGTGTGTGTGTGCGTGCGTGCGTGCGTGCGCGTGCGCGCGTTAACAGTGACAACTTTAGCATTTACATAAATAACGGCGCCCTTTGTAGCTCGCCACGCAGCAGTCTGTAATGGCTGTGAAGTCTTGAATTTTTAAGAGGCGAAAGTTCCTGCGTTTTTTATGACTAAATTAATCGACTATCAAGGTGGAGAGCAAAGAGAATATTGAAAATAGCAGTAGTATTTCAACATGAAGAAATATGCAGAGGAGCTGGCAAATATGCTCACTACTTTTATGATATATATATATATATATATATATATATATATATATATACAGATATAGATAGATACATCGATAGATAGATAGGTAGATAGATATGTGTGTGTGTTTGTTTTGTGTGTATGTGTGTGAGTTAGTGTGTGTGTGTGTGTGTGTTTGTATGAGTATATTAGTGTGTGTGTGTGTGTGTGTGTTGTGCATGCGTGTCTGTGCGTGCCTGCGTGTGTAAATACAAAAGTAGTAAATGTCTCTGATGCCTGTATGAATCTGCCTTGTCTCTGTCTTGCCAGCAAATAAAAAAAAATATTGACGCAAGTCCATCATCCTATATGGGCGTTATAGATATAGATAACAATCATTTGAACACTGGTGTCCCTCGGTAGGTTTATTGAACTTCCAACCCATACCGGACCCTTATTGGAGCGAGGAAGCGATGCGGGGGGGGGGTGAGGACCAATACTAATAAGTATATATTCCCATCCCCTCCCACCCTACATTGCCAGCGCTATACGAATCCAGTCGTCCTTAGACTAGAAAGGGGCTTACTCAGACCCCATTTTGACCCCCCCCCTAAACCTTTCAATAAATTCCGATACAAAAAAAGGGGCATCCGAATCGCCCATCCCCCGAACACGGCCCATCCCTGTCGCTAAATGCTTCGGACACAAGGGCTTAAAAGGGGAAGGGTGTGGGGGTGCGAGGGAGCAGGAAGGAGAGACACAATGTGAGAGGGATGGAAGGGTGGAGAAGAGAGGAAGAGAGGGGGATGAAAGCTGTAATAGGTGGATGGGGGGGGGGGGGGCACCATATCTGGCTCCCACCTCGTTTAGACTAGCCCCTACCCACCTATCCCCTTATGGGCCATCCCGAGTGAGTAAAATGTGGGACAAACGGCGTATAAATGTAAATAAGGCAACCTCACATCGCTGACCATCACCGTTCCTGGGATTTATAGCAGCTATTATGTAAATCTCCAAGATGTTTACCCAGAACCGCTTGTTTCACCCTTCCAGTCCTATGCCGAGGACGCCTCTGCCTACTCCTGAAGGGAATTTCGATCCTCCTGAAGGTGGGGGAACTCACAATCCTTCTCGGAGGATTTGAAACGGAAGACGGCCAAGGGAGGGTGTGTTGTATGGCTTAAGAGGGTGTTGTGTGGCTTAAGAGGGTGGTCGGAGACTGAATTGCACAAGCCGGCAAATGTCTTGCTATGGGAAGGGAATGAATTTTCCAGGGACATGATATCCCGGCGGCTGCTTTGTTGGCCAAGGGACTCCGCAGGGCGTGTAGCAGATGCGTACATGTACCCGTCATTTGTTTTTATGCCTTACTATGTCATGGAAGCTTTTTGTCTGTCGACAGAATTATTTTTAAAATTCGGTGTTCTCCATAATGAAACAAGGGGAGGCGATGTTATTTCTTCTTCTTCATCTTCTTCTTCTTCTTCTCTCTCTCTCTCTCCTTTTCTCCCCTGTCCCTTTCCTAATTTCTTGTGCGTTTAGCATATTTACCGTGAACTTCGGATGCTATTTCCTCATTAAAACATTTCCCGGCGAAGGTCTCTGGTCAGAATCCATTTTCTCCATTTAACACCGGAAGGAAACTGCGGTCTAGAGCATAATCTTTAATTTACATGGCCATAATTTCGGTTTATAATCATAGTTTAGACAGAGCATCGAAATAGCTCGCTAATTTGACATCTTTAGCATTTCTTAAACGTCCACTAAGCCCAGATTTGCACCTTGAAAGTAACATTGCCTTTCTTTGACTTGTAGACCGTTTGGTGCTCATTAGCAAGAGGGAAAACGTGTCGTCGTGCTTAAGCGACAGAGCCCATAAAGCCCTCGTGCGCCCGTGTTATGGTCTCAAACTAAGGAGGAAGGAGTGAAGGACCTTGAGGGAAGGGATATCACGAAACGAGCTGGATTCTCTCGTGTGCTTCTGTATTTTTTATAGGGACGGAAGAGGGGAATAGGGATAGAGGGGCCAGAAGGAAGAGGGAAGAGGGAGGAAGGAGGGGGAGGGAAGGAGAAGGACAGACAGCTGGCATGCGCAATGGACGAATGACTCTTAATGACTTAATTGCTTTCATGGAGGAAACAATTTACTTTTATACCGTTGTTTAATTATATAATGGGTGAAAACACAAGTCGGGGCACCCCATGGTGGAGGTAGAAGGCGATGTAATCACCGCCTAGGCTGTGACAGTGAGCGTTAATTGGGGTGGTAACGCCTCGCTCCTGAACAGGTCATCTGCATAGCCCCCCCCCCCCTCCTCATCCTCATCAACACCTTCACCTCTGCCTCTCCCTCCTCCCCCCTCTACTCCCCTTCCCCCACAGAGCTCCGTGCACGCTCACGAACACTTGATGGATGCTGTTATCTTTGGGAGACGTTGCCTCCTCTCTCTCCCTCTCTCTTGCTTCTCTTTGTTCGGGCCGGGAAAACATTCTCATTATCTCTAGTGAAATAGTATGAGGATATTTAGTGACTATTATGATATGAAGGGATTAGATTTTTTGTATGATATTGAGGATGCTAATAGTATCGTTTATTATCATCATTACAATTTCTTGTATTCTTAAAACCTCTCACATCCGCTCTCTCTCTCTCTCTCTCTCTCTCTCTCTCTCTCTCTCTCTCTCTCTCTCTCTCTCTCTCTCTCTCTCTCTCTCTCTCTCTCTCTCTCTGGATGCATTGTGATTCAGACCATCATGTGCACATCGGTAACAGATTCACTCAGTCTTCGTAAGTTTCGATTATATTTGAACAAGGTTTTTCTTCTCAATTTACATACCGAATATTGGTGATTGTCCGTGTCTTACCCATTTTGAACGAGTGTTTACGTGCACAACGTATGTTTACATGAACACCAGACTAAGTAAAACATTTCTATGAATATGGTATTTTGAGTGTAATGTATTTTCATTTGGATTTTCAATCTCCCTCTCCCTCCCTCTTTCTCTCTCTCTCTCTCTCTCTCTCTCTCTCTCTCTCTCTCTCTCTCTCTCTCTCTCTCTCTCTCTCTCTCTCTCTCTCTCTCTCTCTCTCTCTTACTCTCTTTCTCTCTTTTTCTCTCCCTCTCACCTCAAGCTTTTTCGTTGCATTTACGAAAACAAGTACACGAGCGTGGGCGAAAGTGATCATGTTTGTGGAGATGCAGCATCCACGCCACAAACCCTCGGAAGCATCTGTGACGGCGGCGTGATGTTATCTGCAGTTGATGGAGGCTGTGCACGCGAGCCAGCAGGTTCAACAAGCCAGGGCAAGCAGGCGAGAGGGAGGAAGGTAAAAAAGAAAAAAGAAAAAAAAATGTAAGGAGACAGACGAAAGCTCGCAAGGAAAAACGATATGGAAAGATAGTTAAAATAGACAGACAAATGTACAAAGCAAATAAAGTTGCAAAGTGAATAAGGAGAACAGATAAAGGGACTTGGAAGCGAAGACAAGGCCGCCAGGCGAGCATGCAAGCAAGCGCGCAAGCAGCCGGCGCGAGGGCAGGCAGCCTGGACGTGTGCCGAGGAGGAGCGGCGGCGGGTGGCGGCCGTGATGGCGTGATAGGCTAAGTGACGGCGCCCCGCTGTGCGGCCACTACCCGTCGACAGCGCCCTCGGGGGCTCGCCACCGCCGCCGCTCGGCCCGCTCTCCCTCCCTCCCTTCCCCTCCCCACCCCTTCTCTCCCTCCGTCTCCGGCCTTCCCTCCTGCGCCTCCTCCCCCTTCCTTGTGCTCGGATGAGCTTTCCTTTACTCTTAATCTCTCTCTCTCTCTCTCTGTCTCTCTGTCTCTCTCTTTCTCTCTCTCTCTCATTTTCTCTCTCTCTCTACACACACACACACACACACACGGTATCAATCCTTCTATCTATCTCTATTACTGTCTCTTGCCTCCTCCCCAGGGACTGTACCTTTCCACCTGTCTCCAGCTGCGCCCGCCGCCTACCCAGGTGATAATGATGATGACGATTGTAAAGATAAACTTCACGTGGTCGTTACATGGTGATGAGTGTCAGATTTTGTTGATACAGCATTTCGAAGCCGCCTGCGTCATGGCACAAGAGGTGGGCGGAAAGGGTCGAAAATACGTAGCTAGAGAATATGAAAAAGACTTAATTATATACCAAATAAAGTTTGAGAGAGTGACAGAGAGAGAAAGAGAGAGGGGGGGGAGGAAGGGAGAGAGAAGGAGAGAGAAAGAGAGGAGAGAGAAAGAGAGAGAGAGGAGAGAGAGAGAGAGAGGAGAGAGAGAGAGAGAGAGAGAGAGAGAGAGAGAGAGAGAGAGAGAGAGAGAGAGAGAGAGAGATGGAGGCTGTGGGAGGGAGGGAGGGAGGGAGGGAGGGAGGGGAGGGGGT
>BOPN01001773.1:42500-45000 GCA_017312705.2 Penaeus japonicus | reverse complement strand
GCCACTCGGTCAGGGGCTCTGTACAAGCGAGCTTATTTGAATAATTTTTGTCCTGCGGTTACACTCAGCGTCGGCCAACAAACAAACAACGAAGGTTCCTCTTGCCTCGAGTCTTGCCTCGGGTTAACCTCCTCCCCCTCCCCCTCCCCCTCCACCCCTCCCCCATCACCCAACCTGTGTTTACACTCTCCCCCTCGACTATCTGTACCTTTGATTTTCTTACAATGATATTTTGGCCTAATGTGTGAGGAAAAGGTTAAATGCGTTCTCTACTCAGCACCCTTATCAGCATTAGACAAGACAGGTAGGTAAAGGGATAGGTAGATAGATATTTGAAAGAGTGAGATGGATAGATAGAGGTAGGGCGGTTGAGAGAGAGAGAGAGAGAGAGAGAGAGAGAGAGAGAGAGAGAGAGAGAGAGAGAGAGAGAGAGAGAGAGAGAGAGAGAGAGAGAGAGAGAGAGAGAGAGAGAGAGAGAGAGAGAGAGAGAGAGAGAGAGAGAGAGAGAGAGAGAGAGAGAGAGAGAGAGAGAGAGAGGAAGATAAAGGGAAAGAGAGAGAGAGAGAGAGGTCGGAGAGGCTGACAACAAATTTCTCTCTCTGGACTACCGTAAACCTTGTTGAATATTCATGCGTATTTTCTGGTCGGTTACGCAAGCGATCCTTGGACAGTGTGTGAAATCATATCCTCTCGTTGTCCGTTTATTTTGGCTGCACGGATTACGATGTCGGGCCGGATTTTGTTGTGCTGTTAAAGTGCTGTTAAAGCGTTAGCGACAACAAGAGGAATACTATTCTTGTGATGGTTGTATATGAATGATTGTGAGGATGATTTCTAGTAATGGTTGGGATGGAGATAACGCTAATGATAATGATTGCGGTGATTGTAATTAAGATAACGATGGCGAAAATTATAAATGGTAATGATAATAACAGTCATTATTATATCAAATATTAGTCTTGATGTTGTTATCATTATTGATGTGTGTATATATATATATATATATATATATATATATATATATATATATATATATATATATATGTATGTATATATATGTATATATATGTATATATGTATATATATATATATATATATATATATGTATATATGTATATATATGTATATATATATATATATATATATATATATATATATATATATATATAGAGAGAGAGAGAGAGAGAGAGAGAGAGAGAGAGAGAGAGAGATGTGTGTATGTGTGTGTGTGTGTATTCCGATATGTTGTTAAGTAAAACGGGGGTAATTATTTTTTTTTGGAATCCAGATTGGAACTGAATTGAAAAGGGATCGTCTATTTTTTCTCTTTTAAACCATGATGGCATTGCTAACGCAAAACCATTTGTTATGGGCGTCGAGGGAAGGGGAGGGGGGGAGGGGACTGGGAGTTCCCTGCTCTTTTAAATTGACGGTTTTAGAAGAGTCTAAATTGCCGCTCCATGATTGCATGTTTGTCTTCCTTTTATATATTTCCTCCTTTTTTTTGTGTGTGTCACTTGAAGCCGCTTTGATGAGAGGAGGCAGGGGTACGAAATTAATTTTCTGGGGTTTCATCTTGGTGTTCTCTCTCTCTCTCTCTCTCTCTCTCATTATTATCCTTATAATTTCTCCTCTTTTTCTTTTCATCTCCTCTGTCCATTCCCCTTCTACTTCCTCTCCCCCCCCCCCCCTCTAAGCAGGAGACGCGGAAAAGGGAGTCAGAAGAATGCTGTTGAATCCGCACTGATTTCGCGAACGCCGGAACCTGTAATCACCCTTGCTGTAATTGCCTCTCGAGTCCTTCCCCGTATCTTCTTTGTACACTCGCTCTCTGTCTCTCTCTGCCCCCCCCCCCCCCTCTCCCTTTCTCTCTCTCTCTCTCTCTCTCTCTCTCTCTCTCTCTCTCTCTCTCTCTCTCTCTCTCTCTCTCTCTCTCTCTCTCTCTCTCTCTCTCTCTCTCTCTCTCTCTCTCTCTCTCTCTCTCTCTTACTCTCTTACTGCCTGATGGAATTATTAGATATGACAATAAAGATGAAATCGTAATGAGGCTTTGGATAACGAACGGCCGTCTGGATGATAAAGCGATGGTTCATATCGTGTCCGGAGCGTGTTAATTAAATGACGGTGGTGTTCTTAAGGTAAAGCCTAAAAAATAAGGATATTGATTACTCTCTCTCCTTCTCTCTTCCCTCTCTCTCTCTCTCTCTCTCTCTCTCTCTCTCTCTCTCTCTCTCTCTCTCTCTCTCTCTCTCTCTCTCTCTCTCTCTCTCTCTCTCTCTCTCTCTCTCTCTCTCTCTCTCTCTCTCTCTCTCTCTCTCTTTCTCTCTCTCTCCCTCCCTCCCGGTGGTCGCCATCCTAACGCTCTCTGAGACGCGACGCCATTACAGGGTGACAATGGCTGAGACCCCCCCCCCCCCCCCCAACCTACCCCTCCCACCTGGGCCCAACCCTCTTGCTCATCGATTCTGATCACCTGTTTTCCCTTTCTACCTATCGTTTA